>VDFB02145768.1:0-54141 GCA_007258455.2 Sequoia sempervirens | reverse complement strand
TTGTTCGATTTGAGTAGCATAGTGTTTCTTGTAGTGTTCAGTATTTTACTTTCCAACATAGTTTCTTTATCACATTTTCTACTCTTTTATCTATTTTTTTTTCCGTGGAGGTGGAAACACCAAAACAGAGGTTTGACTGTGGCAAGCCCCGAAACATCCTCAACATTTTTCCCTTCTTTGCTATGTGTAGGTGCATGTTCATGTGGAGCTTGTTGGCGAACTTGACTCTTCGTGAGTTGCATTCTCTTCTTTCCTATTCTTATCATTGTCATATCATTTCTCTCATTATTTTAGTTGTCATTTAGTGTCTTAGTCATCATTCAAAACATCTTCAAGTAAGTCGCCAATAGGTTTCTTGCACTTTTCTCTATCTTTTTACACTTTCTATCTATACAGACACTAGTGCACCTATGAGACACCAATGCACTGCACTGTCATCCTTGATTTGCATTGTTGTCCTCTGGCAAAGAGTTGTTTGAGGTATAGTTTGTGTTCTAGAAACCTACTCGCTTAGCCCCACTAAAACTCTCGATTTAGTTGTCTGAGGTACAATATGCTAGCAAGTATCATGTGAGTATGGTGCAATTCCCATGTGGCCAAAGTTGTACTAGGTGGTAGATCTATATGGTGCCAATTGGTTGGTAGGACCATGTGGTGGCTAGGTGATTTAACAAGTTTAATACACACCTTAAGCTTCATGAATTAGGAAAGAGGCTCAAGGGTGAAAACCATGAAACAATTTAGTTTCTTACATTAGCAATTCCTCCTCCATACTTGAAAAAGCTTCATGGTCTTGAAAATAATATACGTCTTTGCTCACCCTATATTACTTTGGTTTAATTCCATTACAATAAAAATATTAAAATTAAAATTACAAACAACACCCTATTTGGTTTGAGCAATTATCCCACATTCATCATGATATACGATGGCTAGATGATTTTAAAAGTTCAATACATACCATAAGCTTTGTGAATGGAAAAAAAATCAAAAACTAAAAAACACAAATTAATTTAGTTTCGAACACTAGCTATTCCTCTCCAATACTAACAAATACTTCCTCACATTAAGAATAATATAAATCATTGCTTGCCTTATATTACTCTAGTTTAATTCCATTACAATAAAGATGTTAAACATGTATAAAACTAAACTAAACATGCTTATGCATATACATGTGAAGATCATGCACAATGTAAAAGTAATATACAAGTTGACAATATTACTAGCACTTGCACGTAAAGGAGGTTCAACGATTACACTGATAGAAAACTATATGTATGTTAATATGTTAGAGAGATTGTGTTTGTCACTGCCCACCTTATATTACTCTAGTTTAATTCCATTACAATACAGATGTTAAACATGTATAAAACTAAACTAAACATGATTATGTATATACATGTGAAGATCATGCACAATGTAAAAGTAATATACACATTGACAATATTACTAGCACTTGCATCTAAATGAGGTTCAAGGATTACATAGATAGAAAACTATATGTATGTTAATATGTTAAGAGAGTATGTGTTTGTGCATGGATGCACTACAAATTCTAGTTGCATGTAGTTGGATTAAACGATTAATAATAAGTGTTGAATGAAATAAACGTAGACAAATCTAGATTTTTTCCTTAAAGAAATTAAGTATTATCTAATTATGAAATATTTGTATATAGATCTAAAACATAAAGCAATGCAAATAAAAAAAGAAAGTTGTCAAATTGACAAGAAACATTACAAATGGAAATAGAATGTTCCCATCCAGTTGTCAAATCAATATTTATTTGACTTTTATGTGATAAGTGAGATTTTGGAGGTTTTTATCTAATATTTTGGAGGCTTTTACCATTAAACGACAAGTGAAACTTATTTTCCGGTGACTCAACAATGGTTTGCAGGTTTGAGACTTATTTCAGACCCAAATCTCACAATACATATAACCTATCGACTAATTATTGAAGATGAAGTGGAATCTTCTTAAAAACAGAATATTCTTGAAAACAGAATACACACAATTTTTGTACATTGTTTCATACAAAATTTATTAATAAAAATCTTTAAATATATGTGAATCCATTCTACTAAAGTCTCAATCATGCACAAAATCTTGGCACTATAGTATGTGCACAAAAAAATTCTTTATATAGACGGAATCAATGCCGTGGGTTTAAAGGCGCTTTGTCCCCTCTTCCAAAGCGCTTATTTCGAGTCCTATACATTTGTCAAAGCCGTGTGGAATAATTTTGTCATTTGTCTTTTGGTTTTTGGTATCTATGTGCCTAAACTTTCGCGGCTGGTAAATTTATTCCATTTTTATATACATTTGAAAGTGAATGGTGATTAGAATTACCTCTAAGGTCTTATTATAAATAATAAATTTTTAGTCTATTTTAATAATGATCAATAATCATTATGTATAAATAAAATAGGAAGACATACTACACACAGATGTAGGATATTTGAATGATTAATCAAAGTATAATTTTTTTTTTTATGTAAGTATTGATGTAGGTTTAAGAAATTTTCTAAGATGTAATGTTAATGAGATCGAACTATGCAATCATATGATCATTAATGATTAACTAATTATCTAGAGTTTTTCTTTAAATTCATGAATCTTGGTGTTTCATTCAATATATTTGTTGTGCAAGTCAATAGATAATGATTAGATAATAAAAGAAAAGATTCAAGGCTCAAAAATAAGGAAAATAGTTTTGAATTAGCAAAAAAAAAGTCACAAGGGTAGTCTTTCCTATGCGATAGCTCCACTCTTGTGGTCAAGTCCATAGCATATGAATAATTGTAGAGAATTGGGCCAAACTATTTGGGACTAGCTTATGTTGATGGATGATAGATTTTTAGGTTCTGGGTTAGTTTATGTGAAAATAGGACAACTCATATATTAAAAATTGAATTAATGATAGAACAAAACATGACTATAAAACAAGAGAATAAAAGACCAAGCTATGGACTTTTCTTCTCTACATAGGGAAAAAAAAGTATTTTAATTTTTAAAAATAATAATTATTAATGAATATAATAATGATGAGTTTGTTTGTTAATTTATTTGAAATAGATATGTAATTGTTTATAATGAACATAAGTTATTACAATTCTTTCTCATGGTATCTTGTGGGAGAGCTCATCTCTCATATCAGTTAATTAAACATGCGCGCGCGCGCGCACACACACACACACACATTTCTAGAGTATTATTGTCAAAAAAGGAAAGTTCACACATTTCCCTTTTCCTCTCATTTTAGACCAACTTACATGGATATTGTAGATATAAAGTTTTAACACCCAATTTAATTTTTTCGGTACACTAGTTGATCTTAATCTTGAACCCATTACTATGTTATACTAAATCATTCCCTTCAAAACAATTATGGTCCCTTTCTCAAGGTTTTTACCTCCTTGGACTAGATCTCCCATGCATAGTATTTTCCTTAGATTAGATCTCATGTGTGATCACATCCTTGGATAATATTGATTATTACTGTTACTTGTTGGATTATGCACTAAAAGTTTTGAATTATATGTCCAGGGTTGTATATTCAAGGACATAATCCTAAGTTATTTTCATACAAAAAATAGGATCAAATATGAATAAAAATAATTTACATTTAACACTTAATCTTAGCTTACTCAATCATAATTTACTCAAAATCAAATGTTCTCTATTTCTTTATTGCTATCTTATTAAAACAACCTTGAGGCCTTAGTGTCATAATGATGAAAATTGAATAATCTTCCCTCTATATAGAGAAATCCCCTAAAGGTTCTTCACGTCACCTATCTAAAAAATAACTTTTCACTCTAACAAATAGGTAACATAGAAGATCCTAAAGCTTTATCATACATACAATCACATCCCTAAACTATATATACCTCACATGACCATGCCATGGGCCCCATCATTCTCACTATTTTTGTGTCATGTCCCTAAATACATTTAATATGAGTTTCTAGTTTCTAGTTCTCTATCAAAATATTAGATAGTTTGAACATTCTAAGCCAATATTGTGACAGTTTCCATGTAAATAGTCTTTCCCTTCTCAATTTTTTAATTATATGTCTTGGTTTCTCATCTCCATGAGCTTATTTAGGTTCTAATTTCCATGACTTATATATCATTTGATTTATATTGATTTGAGTGTAGCCTCGCATACTAATTCATTAGCTTCACTAGTGTGCTCTAATTGCGCAACATGTGCATCATAGTGTTTGTGTACCCCTTGCAATACCTTGTGCATAGTATTCATATATAACCATGCAATGCCACCCATGCACATAGTGCAACTATACACATAGTGACACATGTGTGTGCTAAGATATAACATACATGTGTGATATCTATAGGCATCTACACAACAAGAAATTCCACCATATGCATGTAACACCTAGTGAACTTTTTGTTGATGATACTATACATGTATGACATTTGGTACAATACAAACACAAAATCTAGTGGCATATATTTTATAACATGTGACACCACAATATTTGACACTTGGAATCACCTCGTTCACATATATACCACATGCCCATACACATTAGAAATTTATTAACATTTATGTGGAGTTTCATTAGTGACCTAGTTGTACTATAATGTAAAACTATCTTCATTGTACATCATGTATAGTCAGAGAGAGGAATCAGAAGATTATTACCATAAACCTCTACATGTTTTCCTTTTTCATTTCAAATAGAATGAGCATGTTTTATGAATTACTTTCGTGCATTGAATGTGTATTTCTTTTGGATTATTTTTTAAAATTGATGTATTCTATAGTCTCATAGATTACTAACTAATTTACAAGATTATTCTCTTTCACTTGGGATCTAGATCATTGGTATCAAATCCAATCTCTTCATTCATGCTAGTTCAAATGAATGGACAATAGCTAGAGAAGTTTGGTACATCTGGTTCATTTTTTGAGAACACAAAGTGATATAAAAATAAAGAAATAATATTGATGAATGTATATGGAAGCTCTCAATAGGCATTCAAAAATACTTGATGTTGCCTTATAAATGCAACCCTAAAAAATATTTGCAGATTTTTCTAATTTCATGATTCGAATTGGACTAGTACAATGGCATTTATCATAACTTATTTCCATGCAACATTAGAATTGTTTCAAAGTTTAAGTAAATTTATATATTTTTATGTTGGAACAAAAAAATGACACCTTAGCATTGGATACATGGATTTACCATATTTAAGTATATTTATTCATCAACAATTTAATTAATGTCAAGAATATTTCCTTTGTAGCCAAAAAATCTATTTCATTGGACCATTAGTGGTAAGAACTTAACACACATCATGATAGGGATCACTAGCCAATTTTGACCTAGGATACTTTTTCAATTCTCTACAAGAGCCCTTGAGAAGACATGATGATGAATATATGAAGTTCCAAAAATTGTATCAACACAAGAAGTAGTTAGTGGAAGATTGTACCAAGTACCATGGCTACTTTGTGTATCTACATGAGAACCTTCATAAGCAACACAAAGTGTTCATTTATATTGGTAGACTATCACCTTCTATATAAGATAATATGGAGTTCCTGACTTTATACACATTGGTTCAAGAATTTTGCAATGCACCAAAGATTAAATCTAAGGCTAAGCTAAAGAAAAAAATTCTCACATAAAAATAACCCTATGTAGGAAATAAGCTACAAGCCTTTTATGTAAAACAACATTACCCTACACAAAATTAATTGCAACACTTTATATTAGTCACATGAAACCTTAGAGCATACTCATCATCTACAATAGATAGAAATAGGGGTAATAATATTCAGTAAGGTGATATGTATTGTGTCACTACACTACACCAATTTAAGTAATGGTGAAATTTGTGTATAATAGTCTTTGATTACACAAGCCATATAAAATTATAATAAAGTAAGGTATATTAATTAGGAGGAGAAATACATTAATAGAGAAACCAATATTCCTAACACTTATAAGGAATGCAAACATGTCTTCCACACAAAATGTTAGATCAACACATAGCTTGTCCATGTCATCATTGGTAGTATTATATCCAAAAGAACATCATCCTTTGTGAGGAAAACAAGTTCCTTGATCTTTCTCTACATGCACCAAACCCCTAGTTTTAGGATGGTTGCAAAAAGTAAAAGACATTTAGGTTAGCATACAATGTGCTTTCAAGTATGTAGTTACCTTAAGTAGGATAATTTCATTTATGGTAATATTCATTTGAAAGTCTACAAAATTCTACTTGGAAGATCATATGTGTATGATTGGGATGGAATTTACCATTCTAAGTTGTAATTATGGGCACTACATGCTAGTAATTATTATTTCAACATCCAAGAGTCCACATCACCAACCAAACTAGCTTTGGTGTGTACTAAATAATTTTTCAAGATCATTCCCCATACATAAAATTTTATGCTTATCATGGCTCATGTAGATGCATCTATGTAGGAAAGCACATGAGTGGTAGTAGTGTGTATGAATGTTCCAACACCATAATAGGAACTACCACCCAATAAAGTATTATAATAGTATAAATATATATTCATGGAGTGCAAGGGTATTTTAACACACTACATAATCTAAAACTAAATCTATTTGATTCGTGGATGTCCTCTCCCCTAGAGCCAAATCTAAGACATATTTGATTAAGGAAATATCCAACCTATCTCTTATTATTGTTACAATATAATAGTTCTAACACCTTAAAGTAGTGACACATGATGCTTCAACATTGACTACCTCACAATCAATAAGATTATAGTTAAAAATAGATATCACTTGTCCCCCATTGATAATCTATTGGTATAACTACACATTGCATAATAATTTTCCAAGATTAAACTCAAATTTAATTGGTTAATACTAAATATATTTGGAAGATAACTTTCAACATTTGGGAAGGACTACACAAATAAATTGTTATGGCCTTCAACTCAAATAATATGCAACTAATATTCATGAGTGATGAATTATACCCTATTACCCTTCACCAAATCCTTCATCATGTCCACTTCAATGAAAACCTAGTATTTAATAGGATTTGGGAGAATGTAAACCATATATCACACACAATGGGTACACAATGTATTAATAATAGTTGCAATCCAACCTTGGAAAATACACGTACATAACACCTCATCAATCTAGTACTTGGTCTAAATAATCACTCACTCTAGCATACATGTAGACCCAAAAAAGATCAAAGAAATTTAGGATTGGCCAACATCATGCTATCTCCATGGAATATGAATATTTCTCAAACTTTCCAACTTATAATACAATTTTCTTATTAGCTTCTCTCACATCCCAAGGTCACTCAATTAGATCATGCATGCCAAGGTTCCATTCTCATGTGACATGGACACATACGCAATAATACATTTTGAAGGAGCATAAGCAATGCCTCTATCCAAATACTATTTTATTAATTATTAATGCTACACACCCCTTTGAAATCCAAGCTAATGTATTTGAATATGCACTCAATGCAACACTTATACACCATGGACATCCTATTGTATATCTAATTTCAATGAAATCATTCAATGCTACATTACCTATGAAAATGAGTTTTATACCATTATGCAAGATATCAAGAAGTGACACTTCTACATATTAGATAAGGAGACTATCATTCACTCCAAACATAATTGACTTCAATTTAATAGAAAATAAAAATATTTAAAAAATGAGACATGGAATATAAGACATTCTTGTAGGAGTTCCATCTAGTTATTGAGAACTAGAAAGGGTAGACAATAAGATAACCAATTTTCTTAGTCAAATATTCATTCATGCACTAATCATAGTGGTGGATTTATATAATGCTACTTTGTATAATCAATAAAATATCTACCCAAAAAATATAAAATTTATACACAAAGTAAATTTTTTGGAAAATTCTACTTGTTTAACAATATTATTTACAAGATTAGATATATCTATTTTGTTGATGCAATGTGATGCTAGAGGCTCTTTTCAAATTTTTATTATAGAAAATAATTATATAATTAAGCTTTACCAATATGCTAGTAGTTCATCAAAAAAACTTCTACTACCTCAATGCATGTAGGCATTGAGTCTCGTCAATTCCTATATTACTTGTAACATTGATAAGCCTATAAAAAGGAAGCTTAGGCTTTACACCCTCCTTTTAGTATATTGATCTTAAAAATCCAACATAATTTTATGTTCATTTTGGTAGATATATTCTCCAATATGTACATCTTGTGATTGCATTCAATAAAATAATCACCACATAAAATGTCACATGTCTTTTCTTTACTCATGTTTGGGCTTATTTTTGCTTGTGAACATCCACTATCTTTGATTGTGACCCATGGTTTGTTAGTAATTTTGGAAAAAATATGGACCATGTTATATACATAACTAGTTTGGTCCAAATCATTCCAACCATAGACACGTGACTAAAAAAGGTGGTCAATACACTTTTACATCTTCTATGTAGCTAGAACAATGCATACCCACACATGCAAGAAAATAGTATATTTTTCTCTTCATAGTCATATGAGGAACAATCCTTTCGAAACATGTCTAGGTATCTAACCAATGAAACCCCTTGACAGATACTTACATGCAACATCCACATTAGAGTTGTGCACACACAAGACTAGGTAGTGAATAATAAAAAAAATTTATGGCGCATTTAAAATGTGCACTATAAATATAATATATACCTATACATGATAGAAAGATCAATACAAAGAGAATAATGAAATGGACTCTGCACAAAATAATTTTAAGTTGATTAAAAATTACAGTTTCATCTTTAAAAATAATGCTTCAATTGTCCACATTGAAAGATGAAGTAGTATCCTATGGTCACCATGCAATTATGTGCATAGCTGGAAAATGCTTATGTTATTAATCTTGTACAATACTTAGGCCTACACCAATTATTGAATGTGAAACCCCTTAAGCCATGTTTCTCCCTCTACTAGAGCCACTACAAAAAATCCCTATGATTAGCTCCCATTTTTTGCTTCCACCCATTGTTTTAATGTAGTTTTCTCCATTTTTTTGAAAAGTTGGCACTATTTTTGGCATTTTTTGCGTTGATCAGAACAAGTAGGTGCTAAATTAGGCACAAATTAGCACCTAAATTAGTGCCTAAATTAGCACCTAAATTAGAGCCCAAGTTAGCACCCAAATTAGCACCTAAATTAGCACCTACATTAGTGCCTAATTTAATGCCTAATTTAGCGCCTACTTTAGAGCCTACTTTAGCACCTAATTTAGTGCCTAATTGTTCTGATCTAGCATAGATTAAGGGTTAAGGGATTAGGGGTTTAGAACAAAATCCTTCCCCAATATTCAACGGCATTCAATTGCTTGCCCACCATTTCACTTACATCAAAAGATCCCTCAACCCTAATCCTTCAACCTTTAACCCTATACCTTAAACCCTCAACCCCTATACCCTCTACCCTAAACATTGGACCCTCAACCCTAATCCTTCAACCATATACCCTCAAACCTATACCCTAAATGCTCTACCCTCAACCCGCCAACCATCAACCATAAACCCTTAAGCCATAAACCCTAAACCCTTAAACCTTCTACCTCTACCCTCCAACCCTATACTCTTAACCCAATACCCTAAAACCATCAACCCTATAGGTCCCAACCCTCAACCCTTAAGCCTCTACCCTCAACCCTCAACCCTCAACCCTTAAACTCTTCAAGCAAAGTAAACTCTCTACCCTAATCCCTTAACCCTCAACCCTTAATCTCCCAACCCTTAAACCCTCAATCCTCTACCCTCTACCCTCAACCCTCAACCCTTAAACCGTAATCCCTCAACCCCTATACCCTCTACCCTATACATTGGACCCTCAAACCATACCCTTGGTGTGACTACAAGGGAATCAAAATTCAACTATATCCCTTTTGTACATTTTATGGCATAATACACCTCATTTCTACATTCAATCATCTACAAATTTTCCCATGTTTAAGATTTTTGAGTAAAAGATAAAAAAATGTTTTTAAAGGATAATATGAAGATAATAGTATGATCTTAAATTTGAGATTTAATAGCATTTTTTTTTATTCAAGGGGTAAACGCTTTTGACCGGAGCTATGAACCGGATACAACCATTCAACAATACCACCCCAACGGGGTTTGAACCTTAGTGGCAAGAACAACAATGCCACCTATAAACCATTACACCATGCCAATACCGGCTGAGATTTAATAGCATTTGAATTAAATGGCATTTTAATCTTATTTTCAATTAAAAATTGTAATATTTAATTTGTAAAATATTATAAAATAAATAAATAATAATAAAATGTATATGTTGAATATTATTCATTATTTAGAATTTATTTTTCACAATAATAATATGAATGGTTTAGAAGAAATGTAAGAGGAAGATCTATTTTAATTAAAAAAAATCTTAGGGTGCAAGGAATCTAATGTAATATCACAATCACAATCACAATCACACAATTTTTTAAAATTATAATAATTAAAATCATAATTTAATGATTAAATTATATATTTAATTCATATTCATTTTAGCTTTATTTAAATAAATATTTTTTATATATATTTTAAAATTAAAATTAATAATTGTTAAAGATATTTTTCATATTTTTATTTTATATAAAATAACATCAATAGTTTTTAATTATTAATTGAACATACAAATTAATAAATTTAATAGATAATAGTAATTTTTTATTATAAAATATATGTATTTTGTTTTCTAAATTTGTTTGAATATTAAAAGATTCAATGATTAAACATATACACTATATGTGATTGTGTGGGAGTTTTTTCACATCAATATTTTGGATCATACAAAATATTGATGTTAATAAAAAAATCTTATAAGCATTCTTAATTTCATTAAAATGGACTATAGAAATATTATATCTCATATATTCTTAAATTTATCCTATATTAAATATCATAAACTATTTTTTAAAATTTATAAATTTATTTCGTAAATAGTACTAAAATAGTTGAAATTTCTATTACAAAAAACAATGATCTTGGGATGCCCTTTTCTCTTCTCAACTCAAACCATATCACCTACACTTTGGATGCTCACATGGATGTTAAAACCATCAAAACAAGGAATAATAAGTGTAAATAATTTTTTTTTGTGAAATTGTTAGGATGTGATGTTTCTATCCACCTTGTGGGTACATGGAAACAACTAGCATATGTATATTTCCCTAAATAATTTTATGTTATTTTTCCCTCCCTAATCCCATAACAAAGGTTGAATAGAGGTGAATTTAAATTCCCCAAGGTGGCTCATAACCAACACTCCTTCTAAGGGTAACGTGTGGGAATCTTTGTTAGCTAAAAGTGAGGGGCGAAAATCGCTTGGAGTAAATACTTACATGGTGCTGATGGGATCAAGAGATGTGATTTCTCATGAGTTTAATCCTCTGAATGGTTCTGTGTTGTGGAATTCTATGCTGAAGGCTCGTAGGCTTGTTGCTAAGGGTCTCTCCTGGCAGTTGGGGAATGGGAGGAGTATTTTATTCTGGGATGATAATTTGATTGGTAATGGACCTCTAAAGGATCAACCTTGGGCTCATCCCTTTATGGACCTTGGTTTGTGTCTGGTTGGCAGATTTGTTGCTGATTATATTGATGGAGGTTGTTGGAGGAAATTGTATGAGTTGGACCCTGGTCTTGAAATTATTTATAAGGCTATATCAAGCATTCACATTCCAATTAGTCCTTCTCCTGATAGGTTTGTTTGGAAGTGTCTTCTGAGGGTAACTTTTTTGTTGCTTCACTTTTTCTTTTAATGATTCCTTTATGGGTCCGCCTCCTTTTTGGGCTTCTATTTGGTCCTCTAGACTGATTCCTAAGATCAATATTTTCTTCTGGCTATTTTGTTAGAATAAAATTCTTACTACTGATAATCTGATAAAAAGAGGTTTTGTTATGCCCAATAGATGCTTTCTTTGTGAAGAGGAAGCGGAAAATACTTGTCATTTGTTGTTTGGGTGCAGATATGTTGGTGTGATCTAGAATCATGTTCTTTCACTTTGGAATCTTAGATGGGTGTTTCCTGGCTCTGTTAAAGACTTATGGTTCCAATGGGTGTGCCCTTCATCCAATCCGGCCTTGCAGATTTTGTGGTCCCTCTCTCTACCTCATTTGACTTGGGGGGTGTGGTTGGAGCGTAACAATAGAATTTTCAGAAACTCTACTCTTCCTACTTTATCTGTGGCCCATAAGATTTGTACTAGTATAAAGGAAAATTTTCTTTCTAGGATCTCCTTCCATGATGGTCAAAAGATTAATCTCTGCTCCTATGATATTTCAATTTCTCAAAAGTGGAAGTTGCCCTGTGATATATCTCTCCCGGTCTCTAAAGGGAAATCTTCAAGAGATGGTGTTGCTTGGAAGGCACCACTGGATGGTTGGGTTAAGATCAACTTTGATGGTGCTGCTAAAGGTAATCTGGGACCTGCTGGATGTGGGGGAGTGATTAGAAATTCTAATGGTAGGCTCATCTCTGCTATGGCACTCCCTTTGGGAACCCAGACAAACCACTTTGTAGAGGCGCGACTGCCTATCATAGTCTTGTTTTGGCTTAGAGAAGAGGGTATATGAAGATTTGGTTGGAGGGTGATTCTCTGAACATTATTAATAATTTGAAGAATTTATCTCCCCGTCTTGGACAATTGAGGCCTTGATCAAGGATTCCATTGAAATTATTAAATCCTTTGATAATGTTTATATTTCCCATATTTTGAGAGAGGGAAATAAGTTAGCTGATTTCTTTGCTAACTTTGGTGTTAGAGATAGTAAGGTCTGGGATTTAAATGACCCCATCCCTTATGAGGCCACGACTATTGTTATAAATGAAAGTTAAATTATTCATTAAGGTGTGCAGGTCCTTGCTCACGTGGTTGAATGTCATTAGTAAGGATGTTATGGTTATGATTTTGAGGAAAGGGTCATATGGCGCAGAGTTCGAATTCATTATGGTATGTATGTCCTGTGGTTTCCTTCACACGGATTGTGGGTGTTAGCTGCATAAGCTTCCAAAGTCTTTTGTTGGATAATTTGGTTATGAGTGGTGTATGTTGCTTCCTTTTGAGTTTCCTATTGAGTGCTTGGTCTCTATTTTCCATCGTCATGGGTGGGGACAAAAATCATGCCGAGCCCAAATCCTGTGATACTACTAAGCAGAGAAAGGAAGTGTGGGAGATTTTAGAAAAGGGTGGTCTAACTCCCTTCATGGAGAAACTGCATGGCAATAATCCTCAGGTTACTGAATTGGTTGAGAAAGGGTGGAAAGGGAGAACCCTGGACTTGGGTGGTAGGGAAATTGTGGTGGATGAGGAATTCATAGCCCAGATTATTGGCCTAGCAATTAAGGGTATGAAAGTGTACAAGGATAAGAAAGAATCACAGGCCGCGATGTCCCTTTTCTTTAAGAAGAATGAGAGTGATGACTTGAATCCTGCGAAGAGTGGTGGGTATTTGAGGAGTTCCTTGAAAGCTCTATGGCGGGATGTTGTCGAAGAAATCATGAGGTATGTAACCCTGGAAGGAAGGTACACATCCATTAACAATTACCATTTTCTGTTGCTTAACCATTTTAGGCACAATAAATGGGTGTCATTTCCCTATTATTTGTTGGTGTCGATGGACTATGGGATTAAAGAGCATAGGAAGAATCCCAAAAACCCTGTCCTGCATTCGGGGTTGATTCTTTTGATTTATGAACATGTAAAAGCTCATGATGGCCATAAAACTCTTATTACTCCGAAGGATATTTTTGCTAAAGCTAGGGAGGGTTATGAAATTGAGTCGGGTGAGGAAAGGGCTTCTAAGAAACTGAGGAAGAGGAGGCTTATTTTAAATAAATATTCCTAGTCGGATAGGGATGATGATGTTGACTATGTCCCAAATTCGTATGCCTCTTTGGAGGAGGGCCCCATATCCCTTGTTCAAGGTAAATTTGGGAAAAGGAAAATGGATGAGGAAGCGGGTTACACGACTTGCGGTGATGATGTGGAGGCGATTGTTCCTTCTAAGGGGGGCAGAGAAAAAAATTATCTTTATGGGGAAGCTTCTTCTCCTCCCCCTGCATCTAGACTTGTGCAGGAACCTGAGGAGGGAAGTCGGAAGATAAGGGTTTTGAAACCTGGTCAACACCTAGAGAAGAATGTCCCTCTCTTTATGGCTCATGGATTCCATGGTGAGGATGTTCCAAGCGCTATCATTGGGTTTCCGAAGCAGGAGAAGGTTAGAGTTGTGGGTGGTGAATAGGCTATGAGAGCTAAGAAAGCAGATGCAGAGAGGATTCAGAAGAGGATGGCTGCTGCATAGCAAATTGCCAATTCCATTCGTAGGATGAAGTCTCCTATCACTGCTGGTAAAGGTAAGGATGCTTCTGATGATAAGGTTCATGAGAGTTCTTTTGAAGAGGATGTTGTTGTGGGAAATCGCATTGAAAATTTTGATAGGGAGGATCTTTCTGATGTGTTGGGTTCGGCCCGTGACAGTGCCAATGTGCTTTTTAAACTATTTAAATGGTTCTTTCATGAGATCAATAGGACTAATGTTCATATTAGAAGTATTGCTTGCAAGGCTGAGGACCCTTCGATCCAAAGCCAAATTGATAATTTAATGGCTGGTCTCAATACTATTGCTAATACTGTGGTGGAGGAAACCATCAATCTGAAACAGAGTATGGAGGGAAGAATGTTATCCCTTGAGGAGAAAATTGACAAAATTTGGAATGTGGTTATGAAGAGTGGAGAAGCTCCTAAAGTCTTGACTAGGTCAGACTCTGCGATGGCTTTCTCCCCTAATAAGAGAAAGGAAATTTTGTCTGTTGATGTTATGGCTGTTGAGGGTAAGCTGACGGGGGAGGATTATGTTGTTGTTAAGGGTGTTGCTAAAGGTTCTGTTTTGAGTTGTGAGGTAAAAATGGTGGGCCTGGGGTTAGGACTAGAAATAGACTAAAAAATCAGGCTGGGGCCTCAGGTATTGAGGTTTTCTGATACTGGGTTAAGGGACAGAAGCTTGCTACTAGTGAGATGGAAGCTATTGAAATTCTAAACAATATGTAGTGGTGTTTGCCAGTTTTGGCTGCTTTTTGGCTGGTGGTTTGTTGACTTTGGGCTGATGGTTGTTTAATGTTGTTCCCTTTTTGATTTAGCTGTTCCTTTTTGTAAAGGGTTCCGGGCCCCTTCAAAACCCATTTTTTACCTCTAATCAAAACAAAGGTTCCTCTTCTCCATGTAATGAGTGTTAAATACTAGGTGCAAAATTTACCTTGCGAATCTTAATTCTTGTAAATTATAATTTAATAATTTATATGGTAAAATAATGCATTATCTCTAAATATATTAGAGTGGAAAAAATGAGACACTTGTGTGTGAATAGAAATATTAATTATTTATTATTATTATTATTATCTAGGATACATAGAATAATGCATAAGAGGACATTAAGAGGGATACATTAGAAAGGTCAAAATTAGGAGTTATATAGCATCTTCCTAATTTGATAGAAATGAAAAAATAAAATAAATGCCCTCATAGAGTTCCTAAGTTTAGGATCTTGTTTAATTTAAACTTATGATATAATTTATGGCATCTATGATGTGTAAGAGGGGTGTAACATGTGTAAGGCCATTGGGAAATTTGATTTTTTTTCCATGGAACATGGTTTTGGATGCCACTTTATCAAATTTTTTTGTTCCTAATTTTCCTATATATTAAAGGCGCATGATAGTGGATTGTAAGGTTCTTTTATAAACATATCACTTAATCAAAATGTTTTTCATTTTCAAACAAATGTAAAGGCATTGACTTACACCTAATTTTCTTCAAAAATCAAAAGATAACTAAGGCATAAAGCCTAAGTTAGCAAAATACATAGGGAGCCAATAATTATATGATTTCTTCAAAATCATAAGAAAAAGTAAAGACACATAATTCAAATGATTTTATCAAGGAATAATAAAAGGGATCTGAGGCACATTAAATGTTGTATTTCTCCCTCTAAATATAGTGAAATTCCCCTAAGGCATCAAGGCTATATGATTTCTCAAAATCACAAAACTTGGAATAAGGCATAAAGCCTAGGCATGAAGGCAATTATATGCAAAGGTAAATAAAACACCAAAAAGGTATTAATGGGGAACTTGAATTTTAATTCAATGTGATAAAATTCTAAGCTCGTATTAGGGCACATGAGAAAAACCCTAGCCACAAAACAATTTGAGCCGAAATCCTTTGGTCTCATTTTGCTCCTTCACATTTAGGTTTCTTGGCTTTGCATAAGCGTTGCCATGATGAGTTAGGGTTTTGTCTTTTGAGCTCGATCCTCCACCGGTTTTCACTATTTCTGGGTGATTTTCTTGAGAAATCTCATAGGAGAAAATAAGGTAAGTCCTCCTTAAGCGTTGACCTTCATTTTTTATGCATTCTCAGGCTTTTAAGCGATCATCATGATTGTATTTTCTAATGTATTTTATTGTCCTCACTTGTTGATACTTCTTCATCACCTCTGGCCACCATTGGAGAGCCTAGCTTGAGTTTTTTGGAAGCCATACCCGTGGGTTTTTGGAGCACACTTTCTTAACAACAAATTGGGTAAGTTCTTCACCATGAGTCTTGCATTTCCCTCTTAAATATCTATGAGAAGAAGTTCAATTTGAGCTCATTTGAATGCAAAATTATACAAATTCATGTTTCTTTGTATTTCAAATGCAAGATTTTGTGTGTTAGGTTTATGATCCTTTCATTTATTAGGCCCCTCTTGCATTTGTGGTTGCAGCTCCGTACTTGGTTCTCCTCATTTTTCCTATTGATTCTATACATTTTTGTGCGTTTTCAAAAATATGGGTTTTAAAAACCCTCAATCATGACCTTCTATTTCATGGAGAAAACACAAACTTAGGTTATTCCTTACCATAAATCTACATGCTCATTTAGCTCAAAACGCTAGCATCATCATGGCATTTGTCTATTTGCTTTTAATGAAGTGCATATTTGGCTTCATAATAAAATAAGAATGGTGATAATATTACTTATTTTATGAAGAAAACAACAAAGCTTCACCTTCTTTAATGTATGCATTGCAACTCCATTTCACTTGTTCCATGGTGATTTTAAATCTTGTCATTTACTGCCTCCCCACTTGGCTCCTCTGAACAGTAGGAAGCTTCTCCTGTATGGCTAAGTTTCATGACCACATTTTGCATTTTGAGTTTCATATTTTCTTGGCCATTCATTGCTCTATTTTTGTAGCTCATGAAAAGTATGACATGCAGATAGAAAATGCTACCCTTGTCTTGTATTGCTTCGAAACATCACTTGCAAACATCACTTTTCTTTAGATATGAAAATTGATCACCCTAAAGCATATAGTGATCATTGGTATCCACATGATATAGTTACAGCTAGCCTTGGCTCCACTATCCAATGAAGCAACCTTCAAATCCTATCATCTTAGGTGTTCTCCTTTCATTATTAAAGTCTCAGTTTTTTTAGGTTTGAAGTGACTATCATGCCCCTGATTGTCATTGTTGTTCCTCTATAAACAGGGAACTGTCTTCCATTGTTATGACTGCACAAAATTTAAGGGACATGCTCTCAATGCTATAGACTCTTCACTACTTAGCAATGTCATATGATCTTTATGTTTGTCTTCCCTACTGCTCTAGATTGTGACTAAGTACCAATCGTTATGCATTGTATCAAGATTGTCATCCAATTCACCTCATGCTTTGATCTCTTCACTGTTAGGATGTTCACTGTGTTTCCCTATCATAAGACTATTGACTGTTATATACCATGTGAACAACAAATTACAATGACTACATCATTGTTGTGCAAGATCTTGAGGACTACATACTTTCTCATCATGTAATTTAGGACTATCACCTCCTATTGAGAGAAGCTTATAATTTGTCATACATATGCTTCATTTTTTATGAAATGGCTATTCCACCCTTGTGAATTTGTGGTGAATGCTTGACAAGTACTCACCTCAGCATTCTTGCAAACAATACACTCCTTGTTGTACTCAATATGCAACACTATTTGTCAGGTGCCTTGATGAATATGTCTATGATGAAATCTTCATGTTGTTTTGTTACAAAAAACATAAACAACAACATTTTCTATTGTCTTCATCATAGTGAACTGCATTCTTTTGACTATCATGTATGTTTATTGGGTTCCATGTGCCAATTTTGTTGTGTATTTTCACCATTATCACAAAAATATTTTGTTTCTTGGGAAGAGACAAACTATTTTCCTCCTTGAATGCTTGTTTTCCTTGAAAAATGTGGAACCCTTTCTCTTCCTTGAGTGATGGATATCCCTTCTTTGAAATGTATGTGGACTTCACTTCAACTCAGCTCCAAAACTTGATTGTCCCATGTATCTTTTTTAGCACTGTCATTGTGCCTCTACCTCACCATGCATTCAAAACTACTGCCATACTTTATCAACAAACCTCACTCACTGGAGTAATGTGTTAATTTTGAAGTCTTGCAAACCCAGGTAAAATGGGTTCATTAAGAAGATTGAAAGACATACCCAATAGAGTAATATTTCCAAGAAGAAATGACTGCCTCTTTGATCAGCATGATGGTAGCCTATTGTTCAATTCATTGTGAAAAGGTGAAGAGTAATCTTTCTTGATAATTCACATAGTTTTTGTTGCATCTTTTGAATCTAATAATGGAAGTTGATCAAATGGTATGATTCCATATTTGATTTAATGCATCAAGAGTAGGTTTATTATCAATTTGATCAAGTTGCTCAATTTTGCTTACATTCCTACCCCTCTTAAAACACAAGAGGGTAGAAATTTGGGCTCAACCCTTGTGGGAGCCACATTTTACTCCACATATTGTGACCAGATGAAACAAAATAGTAACAAATATTTAACCTATACCTGCATAATGAGCAAATGTTGTTAGATAAAATAGAGCATATGATAGACGTGTTTGATAACTCTCTTGTTTTCCTAGAAATCTATGGTATGCAAGCTATTTTAATGTTTATAAGGATCAAACTATATGTTTATGGATGTTTTCCTATGTACTGATTGGTGATCCTTCATTGCTCTAACCAAATCTTTCTCACAAATGCAGGAAAACTGGAGCAACAAGGGGCAAGCAACAACTAGAGGTTGGATGAGCAGGAGGACTTAAGCTAATGCAAGGAAACTCAACCAGGATTCATCATTCACGAAATGGTTGGTCCCCCTTCTTTACATATGCATTTCCTTTTATCTGTAAATGTATAGTTTTTTCTTTATATGCATTAAAATAGTCAATCCCTTAGCTTGTGAGGAACACTATACACTTATGATTATCAATAAAGACTACATTTGCAATAAATGTTGACTCTCTATTGTATTATATGCAATTGCATAATCAAATAATGCAGTCTTTTGATAATTTATTTTATGAATATGAATTAAACTTAGCAAAAAAGAATGTACCCTTTTATTTCACTCTGTAAAAACATAATAATCCTACCTGATTTAGCTAGAAGAAAAATTAGGAAACAATTCAATTTGAATCCATATAAAGATATTTAGATAGAATTTTTACTTATAGATTTGTACAAAGGGATGCCACTTGGTAGATAATGGTCGAGCTTCAATTGATTTGGGTTATTTGGTGGTCTTATTTTTTCATTATTGATTCCATCATAGGGTTTTAAATCTCAGGAGACATCTCTTAGGCATTTAAATCTAGAAAGAGATTTAAATTGAATTAGTATTTGTGCATAGTTAAATTGAATTAGTATATGTTTCAAGACAAGACCTCCAAGGCTAGGCTTGACAAACTTCGTGCCATGCATCACAGTGGACCAAAAGGTTTACAGGCCTTGATCTGTACATTTGTAAGTATATTTAATATGTTAAATGATATTTTTTTATTTCCTAGGAAAAAGTAAATGATTGCATATTAATTAGTTTAACTAGTCCATATGCCATATTTTGACAAGAGGAGAAATATGGTCGGCATCCAACACAATTTGAAAAGGAAATGTTACAAAGAAAAAAGTGGACCAATTTTGTAATCTAGATGGAGAATGAGGTATCAATAGTTGGCTTTCAATAACTTCGTTGGATATTGTCGTGTTTATATGTCAATTTGTATTTATTGTGTTGAGTTTCAATAATATTTGAAGAGGTTATAGAGTGATATTTGAGACAAACAGTTACAATTGTACTTTGTTTGTTGTGTTTGGTTTATATTGGTCTTCTTGTCTTTTTTACTCAAGTGGATTGTTATTCATAGGCTGCTTGTTGATCATGTGGATGTAGTTATCATTGAGTTTTTAGGTGGTCTCCTAAGTGAACAAACCAAAGGGTTTATCTCAAGTCTTTGTTTCCTAACCTTTTATTATAAGACTTAAAGGGGGGCATGCATTAAAGTTATGTTGTTGGTTATATATCAAACCTTTGAAATATAATAGTGGAAATTTAAATTTTAATATGCACATTTTTTTTGTTGAGAAGGAGCCATCATTGGCAATAAGCATTAACTCTCCTCTGTCATAACAACTTTGGGAAGTACTAGTCTTTAATGTGCTTGGTTTTGGGGGATATGAGGGAGAAAAGGAAGGAGTGGGTAACCATTTTTGGGGGGAATTCTTCTTTTTTCCCTGGGGTCAAGGAAGGAAGGTTGATGGTTGGACTGTAAGTGATTTAGAGGAAGGGAGACTTTGGGTGTGCTCATCATGTTGGATAAGTGTCTTGTTGTTTGGGTTGGAGACTAAGAATCAAATTGCCAACTGGTCTTCTTCAACTAAGCTAACCTTTCATTGAAGCAAAGCTCCTTGTCATTCATTCTTGTAAAATTGCACTGACCATTTTGGTGAAACATTTCCTTTGAACTGTCTAACTGTATATGGTTTTGTGAAAGCCTATGCTAAAGGGTTTGGATGAGAAAAATATTGTTAATTGTGAGAGTTCAGACTTAAGATCATGGGACTTACAAACAAATACTTTTTTCTGGTATTAGTCTCTTACAAGAGTAAACCCATCATGGGTTTTGTCTTTTCTCACTGTCCAGTTTTATGTAAGCTTTTGACTTGGTTTCATTGAAACCAGTTGGTTGTCCTATTTGGAATTGCCATCTTGAATGCAATTATCTTTTGACTTTGTTTTGTGGCTATGATCCTAAATTTTTTATCTATCCTATAGATGAAAAAACAACTATAATGCAATGAGAGAAAAACACAAAGGGACACCTGAAGATTAGCCTAAGAAATTAATAAGACAAAGAAAGAAGATAAAATGAAGATTTTAAATGGTTATACCTTTCTTTGCTGCTGAAATTCCTTGGTTGGCCCTTATGATTGTAAGCTTGTATGTTCCTTGGATGGCAATGGAGATGGCTAGATGCAAGATTGAAAATATGATTAGATGCAAGTGTTAATGGCTAGACTAAATGGCTAAGATAATGCTAGCAACTTGAGTAATCAAATTGGTAGCGTAAGGGTGCAAATGGCTAAGTGTTTTTAAATGTAGTAGAAGAGGGGGTATTTATAGAGAAATTTGAATTCTCTAGAGAATTCAATGGTTGAGATTAAGCCACCAAAGATCAAGATGTAGGGCTATGGTGAGTTGAGGACTCACAAGCCATCACATCTTGACATGCAGAATGTGAGATGGCCAAGGATAAGATGATGTGGAAGTGAGGTGGAAGGAAAGTACATGACGTGGAGCAAGGAAAAGTACCTTGTAAGTACCTTGGGGGATGAGAATATTTCCTCAAAAAGGAACTTCTTGTCCCCAAATGAGAGTGAAAATGACATTTGAGGAATTTTAGAATTTCTCAAAAATCACTATGGGGAATAAGAAAGTTGTTGGAGAAATAAGTGTGAATTAAAAATTCAAATTCTTGAGAGAATCTAATGGATAAAAGGGGGTTTCCAAGAGGATAGAAATTTTCCACATGTGGGTGATGTGACAAGTCTAATGTTCTAGAAGTTGCATGGGGATAACGTAAGCCTTGGAAGGATAAAATGTGAATTAAAAATTCACATGGGGAAGAGAGGGACCTAGGATGAATAAATGTGAACTATAAATTCACATGGGAAAGAGGGTCAATGCCAAGAAAGGAAAATGAAAAGGTTGACCAAAAAAGGCATGCTAAATGTGGCTAATGATTTTGATTAAGGTTGTGCAAACATATGATTAGGGTAATTAATGAAAGATTAGAGGCAAGTGGCAAATGTAGGAGGATGACCAATTAATCTTGATTAAGTGGTGCACATCTTAATCATGGATTAATTAATTTTAATCCAAATTAAAAGAGGATCATGGAGAATGTAACAAGGAGAGAGAAAGTGAGGAATTATAAATTAATTTAAATTCCAAGAGGTCATATGACTAAATTAAATAAAGTGATGTATTAATTTAGAGAGGAAAGAAGGTAAAAATATTTAATTATTGACTTAAATACTTTAGAAACCTTAGGCAGATAATGGATTATTAATTAAATTAATTATTTAATTAATATTGATGAAAGAGACGAATAGAATAGAAAAATTTGACCATATGGAAATGGTCAATTTTAGATGTCTACAGTGGAAAACTATTGGTTATTGTGTTTTGGATTTCTATCATGAAGGAAGCTACGTTAATTTGGTCACAATTTGAGGTGGAGTTTCAAAACCTAGCTAGAATTGCTAGAATGGTATCATTGCAACATACCATGAGACTTGAGGAAACCGGGCTTGGTTCATGGGTATCTTTTTTGACATGGTTGTAAACCCTAATGGTGTTGGTATTTCACCTATAAATGTCCACTCTCTCAATTGTGGATGAGAGGTCTTCTTGGGATTAATAATGCCACTCCTAGGTGGGGTTTTGGGATGGTTTTGGATCCTTGGTTTGGGTCAACTTTCCCCCCAACACTCCCTCCAAGGTTATGAGGTTTGCATTATTGAAGCCATAATGGAATACATTGTTGAAAGAACACTACATGATTGTATTTGATTAACAGTTAACTCTTGGAAAGAATGGGTTTTTTCAATTGCATACAATTGTGTAACATTGCAATAGTTGTATTGTACTTGTAACTAGAATAGTCTATTGTGAAGGAATTTGTTTGATGAGAATAACTTTTGAGTTCATTGTAATGACTTGCACTAACTTAGAAATGTGAATTTAAACTAGTATTTATTAAATTGGAGACTATTTGTGAACAAATTTATCTAGTTAGTATGGACTTCCCTGTGTTTGAATGACTGAGCACTACTCACGAAATAGTAGATATTATGTACTTGTGATCACTGCGTCATTTGGATAGAGGACTCATAAATGGAATATAGGACCTTTTGTTTCATTGTGCATAAAATCCTAAGGGTTGATTAAGTTATTGTGCATGGATGTAAATGGAAACTCTAAGCTCTCTGAAGGCTTGCTTATTGTTTGCAAAGTAGCATTAATTTCTTATGTTAACTATGGAAACATCCTGTGGACACTAGTATGGTGTTGACTAAGGAATTATCTTGTAAACACTAGAAAGGTCTATGCATGTTAATCATAGACTGTAACCCTACATTTGGATAGAAATTGTTACTGTAGATGTGATATATACTATACAGTGGTACTTGGTCTATGGCATGACATCTTTAGTAGGAGGTACCTTCAGATTTCTATAGCATCATGTCTATAACCCATGGCTGATATAATGAAAAGTAGGTAGTTAGATGATATAATGATCTGTTAAGTATAAATATATCACTGACATGAAATAATTTAATGGTAACTGTTAGTATTTACTAAAGTCCTTAGATGTAACCTCGTATTGTTATAATGGATGTGGCGGTACAGTAGTGTATATGTTCTTTGTATTGTTTTTATCAAGTATGAATCTATTGTATATGGCTTGAATAGTATTGATAGTTAATTTTTTATGAACACTTGCTAAAAGATGTGTAAATCATTGTAGCAATCAAGCTAACAAGAGTGAACTTTATGACTTCTATTCTTATGTAGAACTTGCCACCATCATGTACAACTAAATTTGGTGTCCCCACCACTTCATAGGATTCATTTTTGTGCCAAAGTAGTGTGTTCCTAGAAACAATGTCATCAATGGTTTAACCTCAAAATCCTTCACACATAGTAGGATGTAACAAAGGAATTTCTTCTTATCGAATAAACATATTGAATAAACCATATTCATTAAGTATAAGGTTATCAAGTTTTCTTAACCTCACACTTAACCTAGGAAAAATTCCTTGAACCTAGCTTGAAATACAATCTATTGCTTTGTACATTATATTCCCAGTTCCCATAATGTCTCTAATATCTTCAGTTTTGAACTTGGGATGATTCAATTTATTAACTATGGAAGTTCATCTTTAAGTACCTTGAAATCACTCACCAAAATGGTATTGCAATGACCAGTTAATTTTTCTTCTCTTATAGAATATAACAAGTGATTCTCTTTCTCAATTAAATACAAATAAATGTGGACATGTAAGTACATTTTTGTGCAGGAACAAAATGTTTGTTCATTTTTTCTTCACCTTTTGTGGATAAATACTGGAACAACACTATGCAATAGTATGATCAAGGAAATAAGTTTGTTTCCCCACCCAACCAAAATTTGCAAATCTTTACCAACCCCATGCCAAACCATAACATCTCTTTTTTGAAAGCTAATGATATAAGAATGATGTGATTAATGTTGAAAAACTTCAAGATACAAATAATGACAATATGAATGGAAATTAAGGAGACTTAGAATGTATGGTTTGCTTCATTGATGTGCAACCTCATAAGGGCCAAACCAAAATTCCCCTTGACATTGCTTTCTCACAAAATGGAATAATTAGACATGCACTTGATAGTACTCATTGCATCACTGGAAGAATCAATGAAAAACCTACAAAATGGGATATTAAGTGATCCTATGTGTAGAGAATGTAATTACTGAGGAATTCTTATTTGTGCATGAAATTTATGAAGATTCTTATGAACAACTGAAAGCATGGATCAAAACACATAATGGTTTTGCTTGCCCTACGATAGGTTTGATCACTCTTCCTTTAAAGTTAGACTAGAACAATTGAGTTTCTCATTCTCCATCATCCCATCATCAAACCAATTTTGCATGAAGCTTGGTTACTCAAGGCTATGCTCCGTGGATGTCATCCCATTGGTAGTGTATAAATTCTTAAAGTTTACATTTGGAAATGATATCTTTACTATGCATCATAGTGGCTTTAATCCTGTGTCTTCCTGTGGGAATTTCTTGCTGGATTTATTTTGGCTTGAACCTATGGAACCTATTAAACCTCGTGGGGACTTTTTTTCCAAATATTATCAAAAGTTTAAGGAAAAGAGCATAGCAAAATTATTACTTAGTAACATGCCTCAACTCATGATTGAACCTCCTATAATTGATGAAGTCATGATTGAACCCAAAGCCCTTCCAAGTAACCAAGACTAACCCATGAAAAATCCTTCACTTATTTCCTATAAAATACCAAGAGCTAACCATATAAAGTCCCGTTGTGCCTCCTAAGATCAAGCAAGTTTATAAAGCTAAAGAGAAAGTGGTTGAACAACCTCCCATGGTTCCTTCCATTCCTCCCTTGTGGGAATAAAAGATACCTATGGTTGATAAACGCACTCCTACACAATCACAACTTGAAAATCATGAAAAAAGAAATAGAAATGCTAAAGAGCATAGGCTTAGACGTGTTATTGTTCATATTTTAAACAAAGAGAATAAAACAAAAAATAAGATCAAAAACCAATTGAAGCAAATCATGATGATTCTCAAACTTCACCACAAAAACAAAAAGAAACTTCAATGGACATTATCATTAGGCCTTTGGTTGTGATTAACTTGGATGATGATGATGAAATTGCTAAGATTGATGAAGAAGTGCATAATGATCTAAATTTATTGTTGTCCTATTTCATGAGTGTCGATGATAACAAATGTGATGATCCTCCTATATTTAGATTGACTCACCACATGTTGAACCCAGTGATGCTTCTAGTACAACACTTGTCGTGTCCCTTTGGCTAGTTATCTGCCTTCCACATATGATGAACAAGATTGGGATGTGGATGACCTGCTATAGGTTGAATCGCATGTGCCATACTAGTATTGTCTTTGTCTTCTTTCCATGTTCTTTATGACTGAATGTGCATAATGTGATCCCCTATATTGTGTTGCTTGGCGTGTCTTTATATGTTTGTGAGCCTACTTTGGATGAACCTTGTCACTTTGTTGGTGCAAGGATACAAAGGAAGTGAATCCATCATGACATTCTTCTATATGTTGTAACTATTTATCTTTTGTCTTGCATTTTACTTTTGGGGATGATGCAAGACGTTGAGACATTTAGGTATCTTCCATGTTGGCCCAAAATCCTTCCCTTTTTTCATTATATATGTGTCATTCTTCCCGTGTGCTCATTTTTCCATGAGTCATTTGGGGAATGATGATGGTTTCGAGATCTATTATATCATTGTAGCAAAGAAAAATGTTGACCCTAAATCCATGGATCCATTATGTGTTATCTTAGGATTGCATATGGGGGGCAACCCTTCTTTCCATTACGTAGCTCTATTTTGGAAACATATGTTTTACATAGGGTTTTCTAAATAAAGCTCTCATGTATTGAAATTTATTGTGTTCTATTTAAAGATAATTTCTCACAACATGGTGTTTAGAAATTTCTTTAAAGTGGGGGCATACATGTCCCAACTCATTTTTTTCTTTAAAATGTGGTCTTCTTACTTCACGTGATGTGTCTTCTTGGTGGTGACATTGGGTTTGATGTTGCTTCAAGAGCGTGATCTTTCTTGGCATGTAGTATTCCTCTCAGTGGTGATGTTATGGCTTGCATTCCCTAAGTTGTGAATATTTTATCCTCAACTAGTCCTCTCTTAGTGACATTAGGCATGATGTTCCCTAAGGTGAGACCTTTCTTGAAAAAAGAAAAACCCCTTTGAATATCCTATCCTATTGCATGTCCAACCTTTTTCAAAGCCACCAAGCATAACATAACTTACTTTCCAGTGGAGCCTTTTTCATGAGTGCCTAGCATAATGTAACTTGCTAGCCTTGTGACCATTTTTGTGGCACCTTATCAAAGTTATCAGGAGGTATAACTTTGGTATGGTTAGTACAATGGAAGCCTATAGACCTGGCACGACTTCCCATTATCCACTTTTTGGGGCTCACCTAGTGGACAACGAATTTTCACTAGCCTGTGTGATTATATTTTGTTTGAATAGTGGACAATGGGTTTCCACTTGTGAACATTTTTTGACAAATGGTTAAGGCTTGATCCTACCGATTGGACAAATAGTCAAGGCTTGATCCTTCCCCTCTTTCTCTTCTCATTAATTTTGGCATTGTATGCTCATGTATCTTGTCTTGATGCTGCATATTTAACATAGGCATGTGTCTCTTTGTGTCTTTGTTGGTTTTCCATGAAATCTTAGATCTCGGGGGCTTGATCATCCTCCTTGACCTTTGTTGTCTTATCTTTCCAACAATTTTACAATTATACCCTCTTGACACTTATTTTTCTACTTTATTGTGAGTTTGAGCATAGGGCTCATCCTCTCACTAAAGTGGGGGCTAAATGTAGTGTAGGAAAATGTAACCTTTACATTTTCACACTATGTTTGGGTCCCCTAATTAATTGGACTTAATTAATTCTCTAATTGGCCTAGTTATGCATTTAAAATCTTAATTAATCCCATTTTTTGAAAGGGAAACTTGTATTAAACAATTACAAAAATTAATTAAATTGCCTTGAAATTGGTGTGTCTTAGGTTAAGGGCCTAGGACAAGGGCGAATGGGCCCCACTTAAGTTTAGGACCCAATTTTTTAATATATTTTTGGTGGCACTTTTATGATTCGAACTCAATTTGCAATTGTCGGCCTTTAATGTTTAATTTTTGGGAAAATAGAAAATTACCTATAAATACAAGGTCTTTTTATCAAATTTAAATCCTAAGATAACCTATAATTTTCATGAGAGAAAAAAGGATAGAAAATATTATTGCCAAAGGCGTTCAAGAGTAGATTTCTCAGTCATTTGTTGTAGCATTCAAGATCTCAAGCATCATGTCAAAGTTATTGTTACATAAAGCTTTTGCGCAACCACTATTTGATTTGAAGACAGCGGGTCCACACTTTTCTCTTGTTTTCTACTGCCTTTCATTTTTGCTTTTATGTTGAGTTTCTTGGGTTTTCCACCCGGTCCGGGATTTTCCCCACTTGATCCGGATTTTCGAATCTTGCTGGTACCGTGACATTGTTGTTGGGGATTTTTGGATTTTCAGCGATTTTTCGCATGTAGTCCGGGATTTTGCGTTTTACTCTATAGCCGTTTCGTGGTTTTGTCCTGTTGAGTTTTCACGGAATATGGTGGAGTGTGTGAAATATGGAGTAGTGAGACTAGTTACTAAATGATGATGCATTTTCATGATTAATTGATGCTATTTTGAGATCATGTTGTTACTTGATTGATAATGATTGATTAACTTTCTAAGCGGGTGAACAATGCTTATTCCCTTTGGAATCCATGACTGGAAATTCAGAAATTTTACTCTGGCTTTGATTAAGTGGTTGACCCTAAAACCAAAGCTGTTGTATGATCAGAACATTTGAAAATTTAATGGTACCTTACTAGCATGGGATTTGTTTCAATGATGGTTTTTTATTGATTGACTACTATTGGTATGATCTCTATTGTGGTTTTCTTTGTTGAGTGCAGGATTAAACCCTATACATGATGACATTTGCCAAGGGATTTCAGCTCGAACACATTCTCCAGTCTAGTTGGTTATGAAATCAGCCAAGGCAAAGGTCGGCAGGACTTTTCTAGACTCTTACCAACTGGTGGTTCGGCTATGATTGTTTGAAATCCCAAGGAATCAGAATACTCCCCATTTTGCATCTTATCATTGGGGTTATCCACAGTTCATTGACCTATGGTTGGTTTGGTTTGAATCTGCGTTTATGTTGCTTATCGACGAATACAAGAGATGTCATAGCGATCGAAGTCATATCGCCGAGGGATTTGTCGACCGAGTGGTCATCATCGGCGACATGATTTTCCTACTCGGCATTGGGGGTTTCCTTGAGGATCAGGTAGGATGGTCCTGGAGATACGTTTGTTTATGCTGTGCGGGAATAGACCATGGTCTGGGGTTTCCATGGGCATGCCGACGTATGGTCTTGGCGGTCTCCATGTCTCGCCGACCACTATCAAGAGGTGATCCCTTCAGCATAAGGAGTTTGTCCCTGCCAAGATGTTTCAGTGAGTTTATGAAGTCTGACCGACTAAGCAAAAAGGGTCTAACACTTTAGCATGAGTTGTTCCATTCGGTATGTGCTCTCACCAAACACTGGGAGTCTTGCCAATAGGGAAGGGTCTGCATATCAGCAAAGCAGCATAGCGTCGCCCGAGTCTCCTTAACCAGGAAGGGCCCCAAGAAACCAAAATCAAGGTTATTTGAAGGATAAAACCTTTAGCATAATGTCTAACCGATTGGCATGGAGTCTTGCGAAGGGGAGTTGCATTCGGCCCGAAGGATAAAACCACTGGTATATTATCCTTAGGGTGAGATCGCGGCGACAAAATCGACGCTCGTGGGAATATCTTCGCCCGACATATGGTCTCAACAAATTCCTAAAAGTGTCTCACCGCGACATTGCCTAAAGGAGGTTCTATCGAGATGCTTTGTGAGAGGGTGTGAAAATGCCATGTGGTCGAGAAGAGTTTGACGACAGGAGGGGCACCGGTAAGAGAATTCAAAGGGTAATGTCTCCGCGGTCCCGATAAGTTCGGCCCGATGAGGGGAGGATGTGGGGAGACTCAAGAGAAAACTCGCCATGTGGTCTCAACAAAAAGTGGTCTTGCCGATGGTCTTTGGAGCTGGTATAACTTTTGTAGCTCAGAAGCATCTTGCTGACTACCATGTGTGCTATGCCGATAATTGTTAAAATGAAATCACATCGGGGAGACATGATGAGTGTCTCACCGACATGTGATTCAAGGTGGACCACTTTTGAATGTCCGAGAATCTAGCGTGGCAAATGTCTAACCAATTAGGGGAAATCCAAAGAGTGATTCATCGGTCCCTTTGACCGATTGACTGTTCCTGGGAAAGAAGGCCAACACAATGCAAACCAGATGGACTCTTTTTGAGAAATAGGTGGCGATGGATTGGCTCGGGCGAAATGCAAAAATCTACAAGGAGGCCTGATGGTGCTTCCAAAAGTGGTCAACAGATAGAAAGGTCCAGAACATGAAGAAAGGCCGAAGGAAATAAAGAAGCCATGAGTCACAAGGACGACTGTAGTGACCACTGAAAGGCAGATCAAAATTAATGATGATATTCTGAGCATTCAAGGTGACCCCTGGCAGAGTTCGAAGATGGACACGCAGTAGATGAATTAATGTTGCGCAACAAAAGATCTATAGATCTTTCCCATAAATCTTTCATCAGCATGGACAACAGAGCTTCACATTGAATGCAATTCTGACTCTCTTCAAAAGATCTGAGAGCCGACTCTCCTACATTCAGTAGATATTTTGTAAACCCTAGTGCTGGGGACAACACATTCTTTTGAGTACATTCTGTATATATGGTACTCTTACCTCTTTGTAAAGGTTAGAAAGTGGTAGATTAGAACTTTCAAGAAGTTGTAGGGTTAGAAAGTAGTAGATAGAGCACTTCTAGATTAGAACTTGGAAGATAGAACTTCTAGTTAGTAGCCAGTAGCATAGGAATAGAGGGGATAGAAGCTGAGCCTGATTCTTTGTAATAGGAGCTTCTTTTGTCTTCCTGAGTAAGAGTTAAATTCTAAATAGACTAATGTACCTTTCAGTTTCCTTAGTGTAAATGAAAACAATTTGAAATCACAGATTATTTGTACACTGGTGATTGTGTCAGCTTTGTAAATGTTTTTTATCTATTTCATCAACAGTAGAAGCAACCAAATTAAAATCTATTTCATATTGTGTTTCAAAATGGTGTTTGTCTTGAATTAATCATTTGATTTGTGAAGCTTTCAAGGAATGAATTTTGGTTTTTATGTTTTGTTTGACTTGCAAACTGCTGTTGAAATTAGCACTGTGAATGAATGAAACTGTGTGTTAGTCACAAGTTGACTTTGTTCTGCAGTTTTAGTTAGGAATTCCTTAGAAGGTGTCAGGTCTGGTTAATTTGGATGAGGTATCATTCTTTTATGTTCCAAAGCCCTGATCCATATTTTTCTATTTCTTTAAAACCCGGTTAGAGTAGATTTGGATTTATGTTTAACTCGAATAGTCCAAAAGCTCAACCAGCAGGCCCCTTGAATATTTACATTGACCACGAGGGACATCAACATAGTTGAGAACCAACTACAAAGACCTTGGGAGCTAAGGCATCCATGTGTTTCCTTTCTCTTTCAGGAGAAGCAAGTAGCAATATTTTGTTTCATGTTGTTGTGCCATTTGGGACGTCCAGTTATCTTCATTCATGCATGTTTTTGGAGCTAACATTGTGATGCAAGTTTCAAGCATTCAAGTCAAGATTCAAGCTATAAAATCAAGCATCTAATCAAGCCATTCATGCTAGATCAAGACCTTGCAAAGATGTGTTAGATTTTAGTCCTTCAAGGATCTTCATTCAAGGGTTTGGTGAGTTTCAACAAGCTAGTGTTCATTCATCATTCCTTCCATTCATGTTTCATTTCATTTCAAGGTTTAATTACCAAAATGGGGTTTGACCAAGGCAAACCCCCATTCACCAAAAATAAACTATTTTTCTCCTCTCTTTGTGTTGTAGATATTAGGTTGAAGAAGGATTGAAGGTTGATCAAAAGTGAAATTTTGCAAAGTTGTCAAAGTTGTCAACATTGTTGTCAAGTCACAGAAACTCACTTGCAAAATTTAATTCCAAATTTATGACTGTGAAAACCAAAGGAATTGGGAGTGTAGATCTAGAAGTAGATGACTGCAAAAATAGATTTTGGATCCCTATAGCAAGACCCATTCGCCCTAAGGTGAATATATCCCAGGAGGACACTTAATAGGGGCTTTTTGTGATAGGTGAATAAATTCATACTCCTCTTAGATTTTTTGGAACTTTTGGATTATGTCAGATTAATGTTTTAAATTGATGATTCAAGTGTTACATTGCATAATTACATTCATTTGGTATTTTTTATTTATCTCCCAAAAGTGCATTTCAAGATGATTTACCTTGTCCTCAAGCATAAGGAAAATAGCAAGATCTCCATTAAGATTGACTCAGCTAAGGGTTAAAAGTCAATATTTCCCTAGGGGATCACTTTTTCCTAATGAACTAAGGGAAATATGTGCATTACCCCTATTCCAATTTAGTTTCACCCATTTTCCTCTGTTTCACTTTTTTTTAGCAACACATACTTCATTAGGAACATCAAGAGAGAGCATAAGATATACTATAGACCTTCAACAAAATCTCTACACTATTAGTCATCCTTCTAATCCTCATCTTAATATATCATTATGAAATCAACTATGTTGACAGTAATAATGCACTATATGAACATCACAATATTTCTTTGATAAGGCATGAAATATAACCATGAACTTCATCACTAATGTTATCCCAAATTGAATATAATAATGACAACCAATAGGAAGGGCTAACAACATACTACTCAAGTGCTGACATCAATGACAACCAACAACCACTGTTGACATCAAAGACAACCATCAGTGTTGATATCAATGGCAACAACTTCCAACAACCCAATCTATGGTGCCACACCATACATGAACACTTTTTTCTCATGCATCAATAGAGTTAGAATTTTTAGATGCTTCCAACTTAAACAAGGTAATACATCATGTTCCCTTAGCCAACACTAGATTTTCTCTCGCTAAACTGTAACCATTGTTATCTAAATTTACATACACACTAATCTAATTTATATTTGAGATCAAAGAATAACTTGACATATAGGTAATTTTTTGTTGAAACAATGAAAATATATTTACTATAAATGGAAAGTGTGAGTTGTGGAAGTGTTGTTATATAGTGAACATTATGGCTAAAGCAAAGTAGAGATAGGAATATGCATGAAGAATATTGTACTATATTCATTAATGTGTGGATGTACAAACTATGTATATAAGCAATGGTGGGAAGAATACTCTTATGATCAGGTAGTAAATAATACATACAAATAATCTTTTGGAGGTGCTCTAGGGTGCAACTAGACTAGTTTGAATGATATGAATTGTTGGAAAACTAGTCATTAGTCTAGGCCCAATTAGTAGACTAGTTTATATAATGTATAGTGATGCATATTTATAAAATATGTCAAAAACTAATTCTTGTATAGTATGATGGCAATTGTCGTGCACATTATGGTAAAATTTTCATGTGGTTAGAGTTGTGCTAAGTGATATCTATATAGTGTTGGTTGTTATGACCACATGATTAGAATCAACTAGATGTAAATCATGTATGGAGCCCAAATACATGTGTTGGTGCAGATAAAAGTATAGGTCATGTACAAAGTATGTATTCCAAGAGCTAGCAAAGTTGTTGTCAAAGCTAAAGTGCATACTCATAAAAGTGGCACAACATGATTGAACAGTGCACACGTAGTTGTCCTATATTGTCTTACATGAATCTTATTTCAAATAATGATTTACATAGATGTGTTTGAATCCATCTACTATATTCTCAACCACATATAAAAAATCTTGGTGCTATGTTATTTGTATAAGGGAAAAATATGGCTTGAGAAGAGTTTAATAGGATCAATGAAAATGAGTGTATTTTGCATAGAGTTATGCATGAACATCCTCCCCTTGTTGTAAGTTGCTGTAATCTATTACATCTAGTACACAAATGAAGAACTTAGTTGACGTTGATTTGGAAGATCATCAGTAGAGTCAAACCATAGCATGTACACATCTAGATCAATATACCCTTTCATATAGAGTGGTGTCCCCCTTTTCTAGAAGAACTTGGAGGTTCCTAGCATAGCAAGGACTAGTTGCATGCAATATATGTTTCAACTAATAACTTTAAAATGTACATATAAAAACTTATACAAAAGTCAAGATTTAGTGAAGAACAAAAGTAGTCACACTTTTACCTAGGAACTAGTGAAGATTCAAAGTGTGTTGACATAATTGACATCTAAACTAATGATCTTAACCATGCATGCTTACAAAAGTTGAGGAGAGATTAATTTTGTAATCTAGTTCTAAAAAGGAGAGGTTTCACTCAAAATCATTCATCCTTTGTTGATATAATCTTATCTTTATATGCATGAGCTATAACGTAGAATAATGCACAACATCAAATTGAATGATGCAATCACTACTTGAAGTGGCTTGTTGCATAATTTTTTGGATTTGTGTTGTACAATATTGCATTGGTTGCTACTAAAAAATCCCTTTAATGTGTTTTTTAGTTAGGTGCGAATCTAGTGTAGTCAAATTGAGAGCTCAGCCATTGCAATTAAACTGTGGTGGCTCCATGTGCTTGTAGTCTTAATGAGAATTGCAACTTTTTAATGTGCGAATATATGTTGCCTAATACAAGTGTTGAACTATAAAGGAAAACCTTTTATGGAGATGCACCAACATAACAATAGGCTTTTCATGTATAGAGTGCTACATATATCATGGTTTGTATGGGTTTCCCATTCAATTTACTATTTCACTACTAGTTGGGGACATTTTTTGCTCCCAATATCAATTGGTGAGTGAAAAATAAAACTACTCTATCACTAGGAATAACACATGTTATATATTTATTTGTGTAGCTAACAATAGGGATGTTTAGTCACAAAAAATCTAATATTTGCTTGATGACATTGACCCAAAAAATGGTTTGGGTCTAGTATCCACCATTGTGTGTGTGCACAATCAAGGGAGGAATATTTCAAAAAGAAATTTTATGGCTTTTCATATAGCTATAGAAATGATCACGAGGAAACACTTAGAGCATAAAAATCTAGTTGTATCTCTTGTGCATAGTATCTATGTATTTTTCCTTGGTTGTAGTGAATCAACTAAGGACAAGATCAATGAACTGTTGCTTTGTGAGTGTAGTGCATCTCTTGAAGCTTTTTCTTTTAAATTCGAAGAGATTTGATCTTTGGATGAGAATAACTATCTTCTTCTAGAGAGGATTGGAATAATTTTTTTTCCTAGAAAATATTCTTCTCTACAACTTCAAAATGGTTAGAGTAGAAATGTGAGTGCTAAAATTCCAAAGTATGATGTATCTAATGATAGGTAACATAAGATCAACCCTTTATGCTCTAAAATTGATGATTCGATTTTTATAATTTGATATAAGAGAACTTCACATTTAGGAAAATTCATGTCTAAGCCAATGGAAATAGGTTTACTTTTGATGACAAGCATGAATTATGAAAGCATTGCCAAAAAGTTTCATGGCTAAAGCAAAGTAGAGACATTACAAATTCATGAACAATATTGTCCTATATTCATTGATGTTGTGTGAATGTATAAAAAGTATACAAAGGCAATGGTGGGAAACATAGTATTGTGATCAAGAAATGAATAACGCATACACCTAATTTTCCAAAGGTTCTTTAGAGTACAACTGAATGACATGAATTTTTGTCAACATACTAGTTAATAGACTAAGCCTAGTAGGTAGATGTTCTAGCTTAAATATAATGTACAATGATGTGTATAATAGGCTATTAGCTCATCCTTGCACAATATGCTAGCAAGTGTCATGTGAGTATGGTGCACTTCCCATGTGGCCAAATTTGTGCTAGGTGGTAGATCTATATGGTGCCAGTTGGTTGGTAAGACTATGTGGTGGCTAGGTGATTTAACAACATCAATACACACCTTAAGCTTCATGAATTAGGAAAGAGGCTTAAGGGTGAAAACCATGAAATAGTTTAGTTTCTTACCTTACTGATTCCTCCTCCATACTAGAAAATGATTCATGGTCTTGACAATAACATATATCTTTGCTCACCTTATATTACTCTGGTTTAATTCCATTACAATAAAAATACTAAAATTAAAATTGCAAACAACACTCTATTTGGTTTGAACAATTATCCCACATTCTTCACCTTATAAGATGATTAGATGATTTTAAAAGTCCAATACACATAATAGTCTTTTTGAATAGAGAAAGAGATTTAAAAATAAAAAACACAAAATAAATTAATTTCTTACATTAGATTTTCCTCTCTAATACTAACAAATATTTTAATGTTAAAAATAATATAATCATTGCTCACCTTATATTGCTCTAATTTAATTCCATTACAATAAAGATGTTCGACATTTATGAAATTAAACATAATCCGTTAATGTAGTTACATACAAAATTTCTCTCATACAAAATTTATTAGAAAAAATCTATGTGAATCCATTCTACTAAAGTCTCAATCATGCACAAAATCTTGGCAGTATGCCATGGGTTTAAAAGCGCTTTGCCCCCGGGTTACCGTTAAAAATATTTAAATTTTTTAATTTAACCACGTCTCTTCCAAAGCGCTTATTTCGAGTCCTATACATTTCTCCAAGCCGTGTGGAATAATTTTGTCATTTGTCTTTTGCTTTTTGGTATCGATTTGCCTAAACTTTCGCGGCTGTCAAATTTATTCCATTTTTATATACATTTGAAGGTGAACGGTGATTAGAATTACCTCTAAGGTCTTATTATAAATAATAAATTTTTAGTCTATTTTAATAATGATCAATAATCATTATGTATAAATAAAATATGAAGACATACTACATAAAGATGTAGGATATTTGAATGATTAATCAAAAGTATAATATTTTTTTATGTAAGTATTGATGTAGGCTTAAGAAATTTTCTAAGATGTAATGTTAATGAGATCGAACTATGCAATCATATGATCATTAATGATTAACTAATTATCTAGAGTTTTTCTTTAAATTCACGAATCTTGGTGTTTAATTCAATGTATTTGTTGTGCAAGTCAATACATAATGATTAGATAATAAAAGAAAAGATTTGAGGCTCAAAAATAAGAAAAAGAGTTTTGAATTAGGAAAAAAAAGTCATGAGAGTAGTCCAAAGCATAGGAATAATTGTAGAGAACTGGGTCAAACTATTTGGGACTAGCTTATGTTGATGGATGATAGATTTTTAGGTTTTGGGTTAGTTTATGTGAAAATAGGACAACTCAAATATTAAAAATTGAATTAATGATAGAACAAAACATGACTATAAAACAAGAGAATAAAAGACCAAGCTATGGACATAGAGAAAAAAAAGTATTTTAATTTTTAAAAATTATTATTATTAATGAATATAATACTAATGAGTTTGTTTGTTAATTATTTGAAATAGATATGTAATTGTTTATAATGAACATAAGTTATTACAATTCTTTCTCATGGTATCTTGTGGGAGAGCTCATCTCTCATATCAATTGATTAAACTATATATATATATATATATAGTCAAAAAGAAAAGTTCACACCTTTCCATTTTCCTATCATTTTACACCAACTTACATGGATGTTGTAGATGTAAAGTTTTAACACCCAATTTGATTTTTTAGTACACTAGTTGATCTTAATCTTGAACCCATTACTATGTTATGCTAAAACCTTCCCTTCAAAACAATTATGGTCCCTTTCTCAAGGTTTTTACCTCCTTGGACTAGATCTCCCATGCATAGTATTTTCCTTAGATTAGATCTCATGTGTGATCACATCCTTGGACAATATTGATTATTACTGTTACCTGTTGGATTATGCACTAAAAGTTTTGAATTATATGTCCAGGGTTATTACTGTTACCTATTTGTTTTTATGTTGGAACAAAAAAAATGACACCTTAGCATTGGATACTTGGATTTACCATATTTAAGTATATTTATTCATCAACAATTTAATTAATGTCAAGAATATTTCCTTTGTAGAAAAAAAACTTATTTCATTGGACCATTAGTGGTAAGAACTTAACACACATCATGATAGGGATCACTAGCCAATTTTGACCTAGGATACTTTTTCAATTCTCTACAAGAGCCCTTGAGAAGACATGATGATGGTGAATATATGAAGTTCCAAAAATTGTATCAACACAAGAAGTAGTTAGTGGAAGATTGTACCAAGTACCATGGCTACTTTGTGTATCTACATGAGAACCTTCATAAGCAACACAAAGTGTTCATTTATACTGGTAGACTATCACCTTCTATATAAGATAATATGGAGTTCCTGACTTTATACACATTGGTTCAAGAATTTCACAATGCATCAAAGATTAAATCTAAGGCTAAGCTAAAGAAAAAAATTCTCACATAAAAAGAAGCCTATGTAGGAAATAAGCTAGAAGCCTTTTATGTAAAACAACATTACCCTACACAAAAGTAATTGCAACACTTTATATTAGTCACATGAAATCTTAGAGCATACTCATCATCTACAATAGATAGAAATAGGGGTAATAATATTCAGTAAGGTGATATGTATTGTGTCACTTCACTACACCAATTTAAGTAATGGTGAAATTTGTGTATAATAGTCTTTGATTGCACAAGCCATATAAAATTATAATAAAGTAAGGTATATTAATTAGGAGGAGAAATACATTAATAGAGAAAACAATATTCCTAACACTTATAAGGAATGCAAACATGTCTTCCACACAAAATGTTAGATCAACACATAGCTTGTTCATGTCATCATTGGTAGTATTATATCCAAAATAACATCATCCTTTGTGAGGAAAACAAGTTCCTTGATCTTTCTCTACATGCACCAAACCCCTAGTTTTAGGATGGATGCAAAAAGTAAAAGCCATTTAGGTTAGCATACAATGTGCTTTCAAGTATGTAGTTACCTTAAGTAGGATAATTTCATTTATGGTAATATTCCTTTGAAAGTCTACAAAATTCTAGTTGGAAGATCATATGTGTATGATTCAGATGGAATCTACCATTCTAAGTTGTAATTATGGGGCAGTACATGCTAGTAATTATTATTTCAACCTCCAAGAGTCCACATCACCAACCAGACTAGCTTTGGTGTGTACTAAATAATTTTTCAAGATCATTCCCCATACATAAAATTTTATGCTTATCATGGCTCATCTAGATGCATCTATGTAGGAAAGCACATGAGTGGTAGTAGTGTGTATGAATGTTCCAACACCATAACAAGAACTACCACCCAACAAGGTATTATAATGATATAAATATATATTCATGGAGTGCAAGGGTATTTTAACACACTACATAATCTAAAACTAAATCTATTTGATTCTTGGATGTCCTCCCCAAAATATTCCTCTATATTATAAATTTGTCTAGAGGATAATGATGAAGTTTAGAGCCAAATCTAAGACATATTTGATTAAGGAAATATCCAACCTATCTCTTATTATTGTGACAATATAATAGTTCTAACACCTAAAAGTAGTGACACATGATGCTTCTACATTGACTACCTCAAAATCAATAAGATTATAGTTAAAATAGTTATCACTTGTCCCCCATTGATGATCTAGTGGTATAACTACACAATGCATAATAATTTTCCAAGATTAAACTCAAATTTAATTGGTTCATACTAAATATATTTGGAAGATAACTTTCAACATTTGGGAAGGACTACACAAATAAATGGTTATGACCTTCAACTCAAATAATATGCAACTAATATTAATGAGTGATGAATTATATCCTATTACCCTTCACCAAATCCTTCATCATGTCCACTTCAATGAAAACCTAGTATTTAATAGTATTTGGGAGAATGTAAACCATATATCACACACAATGGGTACATAATGTATCAATAAAAGTTGCAATCCAACCTTGGAAAATACACGTGCGTAACACCTCATCAATCTAGTACTTGGTATAAATAATCACTCACTCTAGCATACATGTAGACCCAAAAAAAATCAAAGAAATTTATGATTGGCCAACATCATGCTATCTCCATGGAATATGAATATTTCTCAAACTTTCCAACTTATAATACAATTTTCTCATTAGCTTCTCTCATATCCCAAGGTCACTCAATTAGATCATGCATGCCAAGGTTCCATTCTCATGTGACATGGACACATACACAATAATACATTTTAAAGGAGCATAAGCAATGCCTCTATCCAAATCCTATTTTATTAATTATTAATGCTACACACCCCTTTGAAATCCAAGCTAATGTATTTGAATATGCACTCAATGCAACACTTATACACCATGGACATCCTATTGTATATCTAATTTCAATGAAATGATTCAATGCTACATTGCATATGAAATGAGTTGCATACCATTATGCAAGATATCAAGAAGTGACACTTCTACATATTAGATAAGGAGACTATCATTCATTCCAAACATAATTGACTTTAATTTAATATAAAATAAAAATATTTTAAAAATGAGACATGAAATACAAGACATTCTTGTAGTAGTTCCATCTAGTTATTGAGAACAAGAAAAGGGAGACAATAAGATAACCAATTTTCTTAGTCAAATATTCATTCATTCACTAATCATAGTGGTGGATTTATATAATGATACTTTGTATAATCAATAAAATATCTACCCAAAAAATATAAAATTTATACACAAAGGATTTTTTTTGGAAAATTCTACTTGTTTGACAATATTATTTACAAGATTAGATATATCTATTTTGTTGATGCAATGTGATGCTAGAGGCTCTTTTCAAATTTTTATTATAGAAAATAATTATATAATTAAGCTTTACCAATATGCTAGTAGTTCATCAACAAAACTTCTACTACCTCAATGCATGTAGGCATTGAGTCTCATCAATTCCTATATTACTTGTAACATTGCTAAGCCTATAAAAAGGAAGCTTAGGCTTTACACCCTCCTTTTAGTATATCGATCTTAAAAATCCAGCATAATTTCATGTTCATTTTGGTAGATATATTCTCCAATATGTACATCATGTGATTGCATTCAATAAAATACTCACCACATAAAATGTCACATGCCTTTTCTTTACTCATGTTTGGGCTCATTTTTTCTTGTGAACATCCACTATCTTTGATTGTGACCCATGGTTTGTTAGTAATTTTGGAAAAAATATGGACCATGTTATATACATAACTAGTTTGGTCCAAATCATTCCAACTATAGACACATGACTAAAAAAGGTGGTCAATACAATTTTACATCTTCTATGTAGCTAGAACAATGCATACCCACACATGCAGGAAAATAGTATATTTTTCTTTTCATAGTCATATGAGGAACAATCCTTTCAAAACATGTCTATGGATCTAACCAATGAAACCCCTTGATAGATACTTGCATGCAACATCCACATTAGATTTGTGCACACACAAGACTAGGTAGTGAATAATAAAAAAAATTATGGTGCATTTAGAATGTGCACTATAAATATAATATATACCTATATTATAGAAAGATCAATACAAAGAGAATAATGAAATGGACTGTGCACAAAATAATTTTAAGTTGATTAAAAATTATAGTTTCATCTTTAAAAATAATGCTTCAATTGTCCACATTGAAAGATGAAGTGGTATCCTATGGTCACTATGCAATTATGTGCATAGCTAGTGGAAAATGCTTATCTTAGGGGACTTGTTCACATGTTAAGTTTACTTAGGATATAAGATTTCTTCTAGAAGTCTTAGGTGTCTTATCTATACTTTACATTATACTAGGTAGTTATGAGTTAGTTGTCTCATGTGATAGGATTAAGAAACTTGTCATGATCTTGTCTAATCCTATTTGTCACCTTACCATTATAAGCAAGGAATCTCTAACATATTTTGCATCTTGTATAGCATATTGATCAACATCTTGATCATATTATATCATATTTTAATTCTTGTTTGGTGGAATAACATCTTTCATTGTTGCTTCTCTCTATTGCATGTGGAGGTTATTTGGTGTTACAAATTGAAGATCTTGGTTGATCACTTCAACATGGTATTAGAGCTTTGAATTGTGCAAGCCCCTTCCTTTTTTATTAGAGAGTTTCTACCATCAAGTTTTATATTGTTATTTGAGTTTATTTTATGATCTTGTAAATTCTCATATGCTCTTCTCTTGCCTTTCAATATGATCTTGAGAATCATAATGGGTTTGCAAAGATCTATTAATCCTATATTACATGTATGATTTCTGGTGAGATCTGGTGATTGCAGAACTTTTCGCTCTAGTGGCAATATTTTTGGTTGTCCCATTGTGTCTAGAAGGATCGAGAAAGTTAGATTTGGATTTCGTTTCACTCAATTTGGTCACCATTTGTAGCTTTGGCAAACAAGGGTTTGAAGCTCAAATTTGGCGAACAACTTTCTACTGGAGCATTTTTCAACCCAAACGAATCTTGCCATTATGTTCAAAAGGCCCAAAAACCCCTATTCTCATACAAAATTTTATTTTGGAATTTTTTTATTTTGCCAGGGGGTCATCATTGTAGGCCTAATTCCAACCAGCTTTTCAAAAATTCATAACTTTTTTCCATGGTGTCCTATTTTTGCAACTAAGATATCGTTAGAAAGGTGGTTCGACGAGCTTCATAGTTGTATAGGTGGTTTTTGCAGATTTTTCTATTTCTTTCTAGTTTTTTCAACATGAAGGTAAATGAGCATTTATTACTTGTAACTGGCATAACTTTTCCATATGAAATCAAAATTTGACAAACTTTTTTTTTGAAATTGTTAAAAAATCACAAGGAATCTATTTGTAACTTCTATTTTCAATTTTGACAATCCATTTTTTCAAAAAATTTAAAACTCATTATTTATTATAAACAGTTGATTTGAGCTTGTCATTAGCACAAATTGCAAATTTTCTTCATTGTTGAGGGGTTGCAAATTTAGTTTTAATAATTTTTATTTTTTATTTTTTGGGGGGGAGGGTAAAAGGCACAATTTAAGTGTCACATTGTATTCTTTCTCTTGGTGTTCTTATGTCCAACATGGTATATTTAAAGGTGATCCCACAATAGTGGTTCAATTTTGCCAAACCGGACCTAAAATAATTTTTCTAACTAAATCTTCACGGGCTATAGCTGCTAATCTATGAGGAATTTGAAGATGATGCAAATTAGAGTTTCATGACATTTTGTATCAATTTAAATATTATTTTTTCAAAATTTTTGGAATCAGATTGCACTTCTTTTTCCATCTCCCTCGAAAACTAGTTTTTTCCCAGAAAACAACATTTTTTAAAAGTGACACTCACCGTATAATGCATAACTTTTTTTCCATGAAGGGTAAAATTATAATTCTTTCGAATTTAGATTTTTAACTCTGATATCTAGTACTTCCACTTGGTTAGATAGTTTTTTATTGTTATTTTTTCCTTAATCAAGTTTTGAATTCAAATCAATTACAATTCAAACATAGGCCAACCGTATAACGCGTAACTTTTTTTGTTGCATCAAGGATTTCAATATCTGGTGCACTCATATTTTTCTTTTTCTTTTTTTGATAATCTTCTATTTTTCCACATGTGTAGAACACAGAGCTTGATTTTCAGGGAAAAACCTACATTCACAAGAAATAAAAAATAAATATAATAATAAAATTTAATTTAATTAAAATTATGGTTTTTTGGAAGCTTATAATAAGGAATACATACCTACAAAAAATAAATTTTAAATGAATTCATTTGATCCCCCAAAAGGTAAATCAAAAGTGGTTTTTTATCATCATTTTGATAGGTGTAAAGGAGACTTTGTTATAGGTATGGTTTAAAAGTAGCGGGGTTATATCCAAGGGGGCTTGGCCTAAGGTGGTTTGATAAAATCCTCTTCAATTGGAATCCTTTAAATGGAAATTTTCAAGGCTTAAATCATTATATTTTCTAAAAAATATGTGATTTCAACAAAAATCAGGATCTCCCAGAAAGTGTAAACCACTATTGTGGGAGCACCCTTAAGGAAAATTCAACCACCCAATCCACATAATTATCATACATAGAAGCTAAAAATGACTCAATTGTTACAATCTAAGGGTCTATAGAAAATGTTAGAAGCACAACAACCTGATTTCACAAGGGAATATGAAAAATATACCCATATATGTAAAATGGATGAAGCAAAATGGCTCATTGGCCTACATGTATCTAATAACTTGTTTCATATTGTCAAGTGTAAAACACCTAAGAATGTTTGGGAGAAACTTGAAGAATTGCATGGTAAAGTCAATTAGTTTAGAATCTTGTAGCTTCAAGTAGATCTACAATCACTCTCTCCAGATGCATTTCCTTCAATTCAAGATTTTCTTGTACAGTTCAAATTGATTTTGTCACAATTAAAAGGATGTGAGCATGATAAATCTGATGATGCATGTATCTTCTTGATTTTTTCTAAGTTAAGAGGCCCTTATCAAGTGTTCTCTTATCATTGTTGGTTCAGTTAGATGCACTACCTAGTTCTAAGAATCAAGCTCTAATGGCTCAATCTTCCAAGAATAAAGGAAAGAATAAAAGAAGCCCAAGATAGAATCATCTTCAGGTAGTGATAATCCCTCCAGAACAAAGTAGAAGAATAATCAAAATTCCACTCCATCTCCTTCTTCTACCTCTGGATATTCTTCTTTTGAGTCCAAGAAAAAGAAAGGAGATTCTTGTTCAATTTGTGGAAAAACTATGCATGATGAGTATCATTGTTTCATGAGACTAGAGGCCTTGGAGGAAGCTATGAGGAAACATAATATTTTAGTTCCTAAGTCTTCTTACATGGGAAAAGGGAAATCTCTTTTGGCACATGTCATTCATTCATCTTTTGATAGTTGGATTCTTGATTTAAGTGCTTCATATCACATGACCAATTCACATGATCTTCTTGATTCCATTGCTCATACTTCTACTTCTTAGATTATAGTTGGGAACTCTTCACAAATTCCAATTTTAGGGACAGGCTCTGCACAGATGCTAGATGGGTGCATTGAGGATGTTCTTCATGTTCCTGATATTTCATTGAATATACTTTCCATATATCATATTTTTCATTGTGGAGAAGGAACGTCAGTTGAGTTTACTCCATAGAATGTGGATATTAGATAGTTGTAGGATCCTAAGAAGGTCGTTGCAATAGCCTGATAGTTGATCATGAGAACCGTCTGTATCAGTTTGATGGCTTTAAGTCTTCATTAGGTTCATGTTTTATTGCTCATGTTGATTCAATGAGAAAACTTTGGCATGAAATATTTGGGAACTTGAACCATAGATATCTTTAGTAGATGCACACACATAACTTAGTGGTTGGTCTTCCAAATATCTCTTGCACAAATGGTATTTGTCCAAGTTGTGTTCTTGGAAAACAACATCAAGATAATTTTCCTAAGGGTCAAGCTAATCATGCAACCACACCCCTTGAATTGGTCCATAGTGATCTCATGTCATTCCCAACTCCTTTTGAAGGGGCTAAGCATGTACTCACTTTCATTGATGATTTTTCCCAATACACATGGGTCTACTTTTTGAAGCTCAAGAGTGAGGTTCTCACCATCTTCAAGAACTTCAAAACATTTATGGAGAAGCAGACAAGTTTTTCTCTTTGACAGATATGCATAGATAATGGGAGGGATTATGTCAATCAGGCATTTTAGGAATTTTGTAGTGAGCATGGTATTCTTCATCAACACACATTTCCTTACACTCCTCAATAGAATGGTGTGGTGGAGAGATTGGATAGGACCCTATGGGAGATGGCCAATTGTATGATTTAGTCTAGGTCCATGGCTTCATATTTTGGGTTGAAGCTGTCAATTGTGCCAATTATATTCAGAATCATATGCCTCACAAGGCAAGTGTGGAATATGACTCCTGAGGATACTTGTTATCATCACAAGCCTAATGTATCCTTCTTCAGAGTATTCAATAGTGAGGCTTGGGCATTCATTTTGGATGGTCGACGTAAATCAATGGAGAAGAAGAGTGTCGGTGATTCATTTTTTTTGGCTATTATGAGGATGTGAAGGCATACATTTTTTTTTGATCTTGACACATGAGAGGTTCATTTTTGTCATGATGCTCAATTCATTGAGTCCTTCACATAGAAATATCTTCCTTCGACTTCTTCTTCATCACAACCTACTCAATCTTCTTCAATTGAGGAAATTTTTCTCCTTGAGAAAGATTCTAATGATGGTCTTGATCCACCTCCTCCTAATCCACCCACTAGGCCATGATGGGCTTGTGTTACTCTCAAGGAGGTTGGTACTCTTGTTGGTGATCCTGCAAACACTCACTGAACTCATTCTCATACTTCAAGAATTAGTCTTTTGATTCATGCCATTTCAAATGCTTTAGGTATTCTTTAGTGGGATAGTGCTATGGTTGATGAATATTCTTCTTTGATGAAGAATTATACTTGGGATTTAGTACCTCTTCCTAAGGGAAGAAAGTTAGTTTGGTGCAAGTGGGTGTATCGTACCAAATATATAGTAGATGGTTCAATTGACAAGTACAAGGCTCATCTTGTTGTAAAGGGGTTTTCTCAAGTTGAAAGAATTGACTATTCTAAGACATTTTCTCTTGTTGCCAAGATGGATTCTATTCACCTTGTTCTTCCTATAGTTGCATCATAGGGATGGTAAGTGTATTAGATGGATGTGAAGAGTTCTTTCTTGCATGTGGACCTTCATGAGGAGATCTATATGGAACAACCACTAGGTTTTGTGTAGGACTCTTTACTTGTTTGCAAGATTTGATGTTCACTATATGGTCTCAAACAAGCCCCTCAAGCTTGGTATGAGAAGATGAATAGTTTCTTGCTTGCCTTCAACTACACTTGTCGCCATTCCAATCCTACAGTTTATACATGGAGACATGGAGAGTATCTCCTCATTCTTGTTCTCTATGTAGATGATTTGATTCTCACAATAAGCTCCATTTCCATGATTCAGAGTACACATTGAGCATTGATGGAGTGATTTGATATGATGGACCTTGATCTTTTGCATTACTTCCTTGGTCTTCAGGTTCATCAAAATTTTGAGGGGATATTCATTTTTTAGCAGAAGTATGCTCTTGATTTTCTTTAGATATTTGGTATAGTTGACTACAAGCCTACCTCCACTCCTTTTCAGTCAAGTGTTGTACTATCTACCAATTGAACTACTCCTATAGTTGATCCTACCTTGTATCGGTAGTCAGTTGATAGTCTTTTGTACTTAACACATAGTCATCCTGATATTTCCTTTATTGTTGGCCTTGTGTATCGCTTATCTCAGGGGCCTCATGAGATTCATTGGAAGGCTGCCAAACATATCTTGAGATACATTCAGTGCACTATCTATTTTGGCATTCATTACACATGAGGAGCTTCTCAAATTGTGGGCTTCACTGAACCAACTTGGGCTGGTGATGCCAATAATCAGAAGTCTACTTTTGGCCCTATCTTTTTCCTTGGTTTTAGTTCAATTGCATGGTCATGCAAGAATCGGACTACTATTGCATTATCATCGATAGAGGTTGAGTATAGAGGTACAATTATAGCTAGTCATGAGGTTTTGTGGCTTTGTTAGTTGATGAATGAGTTTGGATTTCCCTCCACTCATCCCACTACTCTTTGGTGTGACAACTAGAGTGAAATCCATATCTCTTGCAACCAAATGGAGCACCAATGTACTAAGCATATTGATATCCACATGCACTTCTTCAGGAAACTTATCTAGGATGGTGTTCTCATCTTAGAGTATTTGCCTATAGATCAGTAGGTTGCAGACATTTTCACTAAACCTTTGTCATCACCTTGTTATCTTCAGTTTTAATCAATGCTTAAGGTGAAGGAAGTTATCCTTGGGGGGTCTTGATGAGTCCTTGTTTTATTTACTTTGTAATTTTTTCTCTTTTAGAGAGGAGTTTTCTCCTTTTCTCTACTTGTGAGAGTTTGTTTGGTACATGGGTACCTCATCAGGCCTTGTTGTTGGGACCCATATTTTTACATCCTTGCATTGGTTTTTTCCTACCTAAGTTGCACTTAAGGGGGATTGTTGGTGTGATTAAATTCTTGTACCTATTTAATTCTTTACTAGGGACTTAGGGGACTTATTCACATGTTAAATTTACTTAGGATATAAGCTTTCTTCTAGAAGTCTTAGTTGTCTTATCTAGACTTTACATTATCCTAGGTAGTTATGAGTTAGTTGTCTCATGTGATAGGATTAAGAAACTTGTCATGATCTTGTCTAATCCTATCTCTCACCTTGCCTTTATAAGAAAGGCATCTCTAGCATATTTTTGCATCTTGTATAACATCTTGATCATCTTGATCAGTATCTTGATCATATTGTATCATATTATATAATTCTTGTTTGGTGAAATAACATCTTTCATTGTTGTTTCTCTCTATTTCATGTGGAGGTTATTTGGTGTTGCAAATTGAAGATCTTGGTTGATCACTTCAACACTATAGAATTGGATCCTATGCATTGCCATTTAAAAATGAGGTGTAATGCCCCAAAATTTCACCCAAGATATTAATGGTCAAAATAAGGATGAATAACTTTTTTGTATATAAATGTAACATTAAAAGTCACATTACATTCTTATGCACTTGAAATGTCATAATAGAATATAAAATGTAGGTTATATAATGCCAATGCATCAATTATTACAAAAAAAGTGGAAGAATTTACCATGCCATGTGATAAAAGTCACTATGAAACATACATGAGAGGTTAGCATGTTTCCTTTAAGGTGGAGATGAAGTCTAGTCCATGATCTCACTATCTCACATACATATATATTAGAATGAGAATTATGCCCTCTTCATTATACATCCCAACATGACATAATAAAAATCGAAGAATACATAGTAATTACATCCACTTACTAAGATTACCCCCTCAAGAAGTAGGTTAGTTAGGAGATAAAGGCCTCAAATAGTTGAACTATTGACTAGAAACGTATTTTTCTCTAGGAAAAAATTCTAACATAATGGAATGGATATATCACTGTGAGACAAGGATTGTCAATTTGGATTGATTATGATTAATCCATGATGAATTGAAGCATAATTTACCCAAATAAATCTACATCTACCAAACAAGATCATTCAAATTAGAAAATTAAACTAAGCATTTAATTGAAACTGAAAGTTACAAACTACACAAAAACAATTAAATTCCTACTCTAACCCATTTGAAACTTATACCTATAAGTGTGAAATAAGCAAACAAGTAAAAAAACTAAAAACACTTCTTAATGAGACATCATATCAAGATTTAACAACAATTAACTAATTGAAAATCATAGAAAACTTGAAAGTGTCTCATTATTTTATATCTCCAAAGATTTATCAAGTCACGGAGGGCTCTCAGATTTGGTAAGCAGTGTGACTATTAAAATCCCAATCTAGAGAATGGAGTGATGCTAAATGAAATGATCTACTTCTATATGGTAATTTCTAAATGATATTGATGCTACTGTAAACTATGTTGACATGAAACCTGATGAAAGAAGCTACAGTAAAACTATGATGTAGTCATGATATTGATTCTACAGATGTTATGATTGCTATGATGCTAAGATGCTATTGCTATGATTTCTTGATTGTTATTCCTACATAGTAAGTTTGCACAAATATAAAAGATACAGGATCCATTTCCTGTTTCAGAAGGCTGTATATATAGATTTCACGGCAGCACATTGTAACGGGGTAGCACAACAAAGGCTTGGATTCAATCTGGAGAATTGAATGGTGAGAGATTGAGAAGCTTGAGCTGATTATGGGAATGGTTTATCCCCATGAAAACATCAAGCCAAATGATAGGAAGAATCGGAGGAAGAAGATTTGAGAGATTAATTCCAATTTCTCTCCAATTTGTCTCCACAACATCCTGTGAATGCCAGTTGAATTAAATTGGATATTTGATATCTAATTTGGTAGGTGAGTGAATAGAGGAAATTACCTTTATGCCTTTATTTGAATAATTTGATTTATTCAAATTAGTAAAAGCAGATAAATAATTCAATAAAACAAACTATAGAGTTTGTTTATTAAATAAATATAGAAGGGATATGATAATTAATCAACAAAGTATTTAACCTTGTTTAATTTATTAAGATTGAATAATGTGATAATTAAATAACACAAACTATTGAAGTTGTATATTTAATTAAAATTGAATAAAGGAGAATGAATTAGAAATGAACCATAAATAAATATTTCATTTATTTAATAGTAGAGAAATAAAGCAATTAATGTCATATTTAATTAATTAGGATTATCCGTGACCATTTTGTAGTGTATACATTTTGCCCTCAAGTGATGTGTTATGCATTTCTTTAAAGAAAATTGTGTTGATGCTACTAGTAATGGGATCTTTAAAAAAAATTTATGCCCTTATTACGATTTTCTCGTGTAGATTGATGGATATATGCCCTGAGGAGATCAATTCGACAACTTGATTTTTTTGAATTTTCAAAAAATTTCATTCTTTTGCGATTTTCTGATGATTTGATGTAGATTCGATGAAGATTTGATGATGAAATAATTTATCTCTCGATAATTGATGTAGAAAGTTCCCCTGGATGAATTTCAATTAATCTCCCTTTTAAAAAAAAAATTAAATTAGTCCCACAAAAATCCCTTTTCAAACAACCTATAAAAGGTTAAAAAGGTCATCTTATTTGCATTTGGATTTGGAACTCAGGAGAGAGCAATTTGTGTACTTGAGTAGGATGTCGATTCCTACCACACCGCCGAAGTACGTGAAACTGTCACCAACACCTCTAATTTCACTCTCACAAACCTCCCGACACCCGCCAAACTCTGCTTTTGTGCTTTCATCATTTTTCATGCATTTTTTCGGGTTTTATTTTTTTCCTTTTTTTAGTAGCTTTTGGCGCGCTTTATCTAGTGCTTTTGTTTGATTATAGCCAAAAAGTTTTGAAGGCCAGGTAGGATAGTTTAGCGCTTCAAAGAGTTTTAAAGCACTTAGGATCAAAAGTTTAGTGCTTAGACATACTGTTTTAGCGCTTTTGATTTTTTAGCGCCTCTACTTGATATTTTAATGCATTGCCCCAATTAAATAGTGCTTTTGATAAAGTGGTGCTTTGACTGTCTATTTTAGCGCTTTTTTCTGATGAAGTGGCGCTTTTGATGTTTTAGCACTTTAACAATCTGTTTTAGTGCTTTTTCATTTTAAAATGGCGCTTTTGATAGTTTGGCACTTAGAAACTCTGTTTTAGCACTTCTAAGTCAGAGCGCAAATTTTTTTCAAATTTGTCCTTGATTTTGTCGATTTTTGACTGTGTCAACCTTTGGTTTAATATTATTGATGATCCTAATCAAGTAGATGATATTCAACCTCATGATAGGCGAGGTATGATGTTTGATTTGATAATAATAATCCTCATGATAGGCAAGAAATAATTATAATTTGATTGATGAACCTCATGATAGGCGAGGTTGATTTGATGTATTGATGGTTGTCCTCATGATAGGGAGGTTCAATGATGTTTAATGATTGTCCTCATGATAGGTGAGGTTCAATGATGTTTTATCACGAGATTTAATCAAAAGTCTCATCAAGATTTGATTAGGTTTGATAGGATAATTGATGTTTTGATGATTTGACATAAAGTACTGACTTTGAAAATTTTCATGATGATAGGAGGCTTTGACGAACCTCTAGATTAGAGAGAAATTTTCCCAGACCTTTGATTTGATATGACAGTTGGCCCAACCTGAGACAACTATAATTAATCATTGTGGACTATCTTCTTTACTTGATATGCCCTAGATTAGGATTAATCGGGGTCTGTTGACAACATTAGCGGAGAGGTGGCACAACGAGCATAACACCTTCCACTTAGCCACCAGTGAGATCACAGTCACTCTAGAGGATTTCTGGAGGATTTTGCAGATACTAGTTGTGGGAGATATCAGAGTTTATGATTCATCAGAGCAAGGTGGTACTGATGCTCTTTAGAGGGTATTTCAGGATGCTAGGATTGTTGGAGAGTGGATTCCATGGCGTGAGATGGTTGACTCTTATGCCACTCTACCGATAGTTCTCACTAGATTTATCAAAGGATTCCTTTGTCGAGAATTGCAGGTCAAAGGGATTCTCTATTGGTTGGGGCCGAGTGCTGGAGAGTATAGTCATTCATGGGACTAGATATGCTTGGGGAATGTGCATGATTGCCCACCTTTATCATGATTTACATTCATTGGTATACCTTGGAGGTCAAAGTTTATTGGTCGGTGTTACTTTACTTCAGGTGTGGGCATGGGAGCATATTGTTGTCACGTGGCCAGTGTTAGTGAGGCAACATCTTGCTAGGTGATCATATGTACATATCTATGTCGGTCGACTTACTCAACCTAAGTTGGGTAAGTTAGATCATTGGCACAAAGTATTAGATGATATGGAGACTATTACCTGGCACCCCTACTTGGATTGTGAGTAGTGGGATGATGATGATGTGCAACTACCATTCTTCTGTCAGTCTTTTACTTTGGTTGGGCATACATGATGGGTTTTGGAGAGATTTTTTTGAGATGAGTGCTTCATCAGTATGACATTGTTCAAGGTATTCCACAGGGTGTCACACACTATGCTTGGCGACAGTTGGATTCGACAGATTGGGGACCTGGATTATCATATGATGCAACAGTGTAGGAGTTTCAGGCTTTACAGCCATATATTTGGGAGATCCAACCTGATATTGTGGAGGCACATGTTACAACACATTATGTTGAGTACCTTGTTTTGCATCCATTTCCTCGCATTACCATTCTTGATGAGCCAACACCATTACCTACTAGGGAGGAGATTGTGTTTGTACACTGATGCTAATAGAGGAGATATGAGATTGGTGGTGAGGAGGAGGTGGATAGTAGCAATGATGAGGAGGGCAACAGAGATGAGAGTGATAGTAGTGATGATGGAGATGGAGAGAGTAGTGTGATGACAGTGATGGAGACAATCCAAGTGGATCAAGTGTAGGTGGGTCAAGTCCAGCCTTGGAGGAGTATTTTATGCCTTGCAAGAGGTGAGCAGTTGTTGACCCCTCAGAGGAGCATGTGCAGCAAGAGCAGACTCAGATAGTGAGTCTGTAGGTACAGATTTAGACACTATAGGGGTACTTGACTTAGACATAGGGTTTGCTGGCATAGGACCAGACACAGATGCAGGCTCAGGCTCAGGCCCATGCACAGGCTCTTGCATCAATATAGGCTTAGTTGTTTGTAGCACAGACACAAATCACAGCCTTGACAACCAAGAGGGACACTGCTAGACGGGCTACAGAGTAGGCTCAGGGTCAGGTTGAGAGAGTGCAGAGATTAGAAAATGGGACAACTTTAGCACATTACATGGTAGAGGTTGTTTGTGTTGGTTGAGAGGTCGAGTATTATAGAGGGAAATATCATGATGCAGTTCCCACCGAGTAGCGAGTTAGTTACACACAGTCTCGATCAGGCAAGACTCATTCCCAGACTGTCAGTGCAGGTGTGACTCAGCCTCTTCACAGAGACCCAAGAGATCCTAGTACTTCTGGTGGTGGAGGAGGTATTGCCTCAGATATGCTTGCACCGTCAGGAGCTAGTACTACATGATGTGATTTCTCCATTGTATTTTGAGTTGATGATGTACATTCTGATTACAACCATTTTTTTTTATGATATATATCTCTTCATTTCAGACATCATTTGTATACTTGACATTTATGATTTTGAGATCTCTATGATATGCAATGGATTTTATCGATCTATCATGTCTTGTATATGATTCTATGATGGATGCATTTACTTTCTATGTTGTATATGTCATGTGATGATCATTTTATTATGATGTTATGGATGCATTTTTATATTCATGATGATTTATGGATGTATGATGTATGATGATAATGTTCCTTTTATGCATGATTATGGATATGATGTCCTAAATGATATATAATGTGTGCACTCTTATTCTTGTGTAAATGCAAATATATTATGCAATAAGTGGATGAAAATGGTGTATGATAATGGTATGTTGAATATATATGTGAATGAAAATGCACTTATATGATGTAATAAATGGATGAAAATGGTTATGATGTATGATATGTTTATGATATGTGATATGGAAATGTAATGACATGATGTAATAAG
>VDFB02145767.1:0-58116 GCA_007258455.2 Sequoia sempervirens | reverse complement strand
TTGTTTAATTGCCTCATACTTCAACAAATACAAAATGCTCACATATATATCTATAGTATATTTATATATATAAATATATGTATGTATATGCATATATATATATATAATTATTTATATATATATATGTATATATATATCAAATATATACATAAACATAATTTGGTAAAAAAAAAAAATCCCATCGATAGGGAGGAACATACTTTAAAATTAGAAATTCAAGTATACACAATTACATATATATATCTATACATAAAATGAAGAACTACTTAAGCACTACTTTCATGTACCAACATTGTACAAAATACAGCCACAAGAGACAACAAAAATATAAGTGAATTGGACATTGGAAAAAGAAATCAATGCTAGCCAGCATCGACTCAAGGAATAAATATGACTAGATTCTACAACCAAGAACCAAATAACTAGCCATGAGGAGATTCAAACTTCCTCAACAATAATATAAATGAAAAGAATAAAGGCATGGGTGCACATTTTTAAAGGATAAGAATTCAACTGAAAAGAATAAATCAAAACCATCGCAAAAGGAAATACAAAGAAAACCCAAACCAAGAGATGTTTTATACTAGGTGAAACAAGTGATAACAAAATAAAATGAAATGATTATTTCCAGGTTTGGTTGAAGGCTATAGACATGCACAACACAACACCAACAATATGATAACCAAAGCAATGAACAAACAAGTTTGACACATCCACCAAATGTCATTTATTGAATCATATGAGATCAGGTGTATGTACTGAGGTGAATAAAGGATAAAAGAAATTGAAATCAAAATTCATAAACCAAAAATCAATCTCCATCGCCAAATACAAAAAGTTGTACATTTTATTGAAAATGATTAACAAATATGAAGATCGGTCCATAAGCAATATGAGATTGTGTAGGATGGGACGGCTGGAGAAAGTCAACCAGGGAGTAATTTCCAACAACAAAATATATGTTTTATGATGAATCTAATACGAAATAAAAAGCTACAACCAAACATGAATTTCTCGTAGTAATAATAAAATTGAAACCATACAGATCTTTGCAATGACAAACAATCATTTTTCAACAGAAGAAGAAAAGATCATTCACATATAATAGATAGACAAACAAGAATAGAGAAATAAAGCCTACCTAGTCTCCTTCACTTCGAGATGGAAAAGAAATTCCAAGGACAAAATCTATCACATTAATAATCCTCTTCTCTCAAGCTTTGATCAACCTTTCGAAAATCCCTTCTCTTTGAAAATGAAAAATAAAAGCAACCATGTATTTTTTTTTGACAATTATCGTTGTAGACAAAATTTTCATTCAGAAAACCAAAAATCAATTGATTAACATCTTCTAAAATTGATCACTAATAAAACAAAGTGATTCAATTTTCAAACACAAAAATTAAGCAATAATCACTTAATAAGACAAGTTTCCATTTTAGAACTAGTTCGGAGCCATGCATGGGCTCAAACTCACTTTTTCCATATTTTAATTTGCTTTTACAACTCATTCGAAAATATACTTCAATTTATTTATTTAAAATTATATTATTTTCACATTTGAATAATTAAATTCCAATGATAATAAAATTAATAATTATCATTAGATTTAATTATAATAATACTTTATACAAAATAATTTAATTTAATTAATCATCAATAAACCATATACTATCTATTTTCAACATTGATTTATTTAATTATTTATTTTGTAAGCCAAATTAATTTAAACAACATTATAACCAATTAAATTAAATTAAATCAAATAATCAAGGCAACATGATAATAATTTCACCTCAAAATCCCAATTAATAAAATATTTAGATAGTGCAGGTGGAGTCGATGTTTGGTGCTTCCAAACTACATCAGACAAATTGTCAAACAAAACACACACACACACACATATATATATCAAACAATCAAACACACCGTGAGAGGAAATCGTAGCATAGCAGGGTGTTCACGAACTAGTAATGCTACACTGTCCCTCCCACCAAGACATCTCAAACAATAATCCATATCAAAAAACAACAAAAATTACATCATAACCAACATAGATCAATCATATAACTAAATGCACAATAAACATAATCATATGTCCACATAAAAAAAATAGTCAAATCAATCTAAACACACAATAAATCCACATATCCATCATAACATAAACATCAATCAATAGTTTCATGATCATCAAAGTCAGATAAATTTTCATCCAAACCAATCTAGAATGGTGAAACAAGCATCAACAAGGTCTCAAAGTGCATAACATATCATAATGAGTATCAATCTAATGATGGAAACATGAGAGGCACTGCATCCTCTCCCCTAGAAATAGGCTTACTCCTAGAAGCCTACAAACAAATAAGGAAAAGACTCTCAAATCCAAGATGCACCCTCCCATGTAGCCAAAGTCTCATCATTAGGATCCCACTAGACCCTTACCTACTGAGAGTGAGCCTCTTGTGTTGAAGAATAACCATGGGCTCTAGTGTCATCTGCCTATCCTCTACCTATAATGCATTCCAATTGAGAACATGAGATATGTCTAGATAATATGGTCTAAGTACAGAAACATGGAATACATCATGTATACATGATAGGCTGGGTAGGAAAGCAAGATGGTAAGCAATGAGACCAATCCTCTCCAAAAACTCAAATGACCCCACAAAGTGAGGTGCGAGCTTAAATATTTTCCCATAATGGATTGGACTCTTTCACGAACGCACTCACAGGAATAGCGGGTCACCATATGAAAATTGATGGTCAACCCTATGAGCATCTGCATATTTCTTTTGCCTGTCCTGCACTACCACCAAGTGCTCTCTAATGTGAGCAACTTGTTGCTCCATATCCTGAAGCATCTCGGGTCCAAGGAGAACTCTATCCTTAAGAAGGTCCCAACTCAACGGAGTCCAACAAGGATGACTGCACAATTCCTAGAAATGAGGCATACCAATCGAACTGTGATGCCTGTTGTTGCATGCAAACTCCACCAAATGCAAGTAGTCCTCCCAACAAGACTACTAATCCATAACATACACTTAGTGCATGTCCTCAAGAACCTAGTTGACCTTCTCAGTCTATCCATCTATCTCCAGATGATATGAAAAACTAAAGTTCAACTGGGTCCCTAAGGCACGCTACAAGGATGTCCACAGTGTAGAAGTGAACACAAGATCTTGATCAGAAATAATTCTACATGGAATTCCATGCAGTTTAACAATATCCTCCATGAATATTCTGGCCATAGAAGAAGCATTATAAGATGACTAAATGGGAGAGAAGTGCACCACCCTATTCAATTGATCAACAGTGACCATGATGGCATCATGCCAGTGAGAAGACATAGGCAAACCAACTATAAAATCCACTGATATGATATCCCATTTCCATTTAGGAATGAGATGTGGATATAAAATACCTACAAGATGTTGGTGTTCTTCCTTAACTCTTTGACACTCCAAACAACTCGCAACAAATCCTACAATGTCTCTCTTCATTCCATCCTAGAAATATAGTAGACAAAGATCTACATACATCTTCTTGACACCTGAATGAGTTGAATAGGGTGCTTGATATGCCTCTATCATGCTTAGGGTCTGAAGACCCTCAAAAGGAGGTACATACATATGACCCATGTATCACAAAAGGCCATTAGATTCAAGTGAATAAATGGTAAATTTCTCCTCCAAAGTTCTGACTCAATTTCTGACTTTAGGTCCTGATACCAACTATCTATAGGAAGTGCTGCAAGGATCTAACTCCTTAATTTGACACCAAGAGTCCCTACTGAAAACTCATGTCTCCTCCAACTCAGAGAATCTACCACCAAATTTTCCTTTCCTTGGATGTATTTAACCTCAAAATCATATTCACAAAGGAATTCCATCCTCCTCCTATATCTGGCATTCAGGTTTGGTTGTTTAAATATATACTGCAAATTGCAGTGATCACTATGTAGCTCAAACCAATGTCCCAATAAAAAGTGCCTCCATCTCACAAGGGAATACACAATGGGGGCTAAGTACAAATAATGTGTGGGGTAATCCAACTCATGATCCTTGATTTTTCAAGACTCGTAGGAAATCACACAACCATCCTACATGAGAATGGCTCCTAAACCTTCCAAGTGCACATCAATACACACCACAAACTCTCCAGTAGGATCAAGAACTGCTAGGATAGGTGCACTAGTCAACTTCTCCTTAAGAGTCTAAAATGCTAACTGAAATTTCTCTGACAAAATAAAATTCTTCCCTTTCCTATGAAAAGAAGTGATGGGGTGAGCTATCCTCGAAAAACCTTGAACAAATTGCTGATAGTAGCCTGCCAAAGCCATAAAATTGTGAATCTCAGGAACATTCATGGGAATAAGCCAATCAATGATGGCTTGGATCTTTGAAGGATCCATGAAGATACCTTCACCTAAGATAACGTGACCCAAGTATTTCACTTTTGTCTAAAAGAACTCACACTTTGCTAGATTTGCATATAATTAATTGTCTCTCAAACATTGCAACACTTGTCTCAAATGCTCCTCATACTCCTCCATAGTTTTTGAGTAGATTAGGATATTATCGAGGAACATGAGAAAAAATATATACAATTAGGTATGAAAGAATCCATTCATCAGACTCATAAAAAATGATGGTGCATTCGTCAACTTGAACGACATAATAGATCATTGATTCTTGACATTTAGGGTATTGGTTCTTCACCCATATTTAGCTTTCTGTAATCAATGCACAAATGAAGGGAACCGTCCTTCTTCAAAAATATCATGGGTGCTCCCCAAGGAGAGACACTAGGATGAATGAAGCCTTTTGATAATAACTCCTCCAATTGCAAATGAAGCTCCTAAAGCTCCTAGGTCGTCATCCGATATGGAGCCTAAGATATAGGTTCAGCTCTAGGGACAAGCTCAATTTTGAAATCGATGTCATGCTTAGGTGGCATCCCTAGAAACTCACTAGGAAAGACATCTGCAAACTCCTTAAGGAGAGAATAGTCATCAAGAGACACCTCTTGACACTCCCCTAGCTCCAAATCATTGACCGACATAGCAAACAACTAGCAACCCTGATGAAAACATCTCTTCAACTACATAGCATAAATCATCTGTAAAGAAATGGGTCTATGAATGCCAACAATCTCAACCTCATTACTCGAATCATCTACACATCATATAGAATTACGATGAAAATCTATCATTGCTTGGTGAGCACTCAACCAATCCATACCTAAAACAACATCATAGGATCCAAGAGGTAGGATGTGAAGATCCTTCGTAGTCACAAGTGACCCAATTTCCAAACTACAACCTTGAACAAGGGATTCTACCACTAATTTTTCCTTGGAGGCTAATTCAACCTACCACCTAACATCTTGCTTTGTTGCCACAAGTCTAGAGTGCTCTACTATGGAAGGGGAAATAAACAAATCTGAATCACCAGAATCAAAGAGAATAGAGATATTAATGCTCTATAACACACCTAAAGCCTCCACTACAGTGTCTTGATGATCAACTTGGTGGTTATCAACTATTGTGAATACTCGGTGTGACCTGCCTGCATCACCCAACATTAGCTCTGAAGTTGTCAGCCTCTGACTAAAACCTGTAGTATTCCTCTATGGAAACTACCTAGCAATGTGGTCTTGCTGGTCACAAGAGAAACAACCTGTGCCTCTTCCAAAACCTCTACTGCCTGGGGGTACACTAGACTACTGAACATTGCCCTTGCTAGTTGTAGTCTATGTGCTCTATGTAGGCTGCTTAGAATGGTTGTACTTGTTACACCACCAATTCTGGTTCTTCCTAGACTGAGAACAACCTCCACCATGATGAGATTGTGAATTCTTATGTTTAGACTGAGAGTGATGTTACTGCTACTAACCACCCTTGGTGGGTGCATGATGGCTCCTAGAGGAGCCCGTTGCTTGAGTCTATCCACCTAGAGGACCAAAACCAAATGAAGGTGCACTACTAATCTGAACACTTATGTGGCCTCCTAATGCCAAGGAAAAATTTTCCTCCACTAAATGGGCCTTCTCCACAAACACCTCCATAGTCTTTGGCTTGAAGAATCACACTCCTACACTGATGGGACATTCAAGCCCTTGATAAAGTGATGCAATAGCATACCCTCATCATTACCAATCCCAACATACCGCTTAAGTTCATAAAATATGCTCATACTTGTTGATGGTGTTTTCGCGACAAGAACAACTCCATAAAATACAATATTCTATCTCTCTTGAAAGGTTATTTTTTAACAATAAATCACTGAAAATCACCCCAAGGTCTCTCGGGTGTCGTCATGACAATGCATAAACAACTCGATAATATGTGAAAATGTTGGTAATCACAAAAGGACCTTACTACAAGCAAACTGTATCTTTCCACTTATCAGATTTATGCAATATGATGATCTCTAATCCTAAATCTAACCAAATGATAAAGAAATAGCAAAAGATAAGGGTGCAAGAATATGATAAAATCTAAACTATTCCTAGGATGAGTAATGCAAATGATAGATATCTGGAATGGACCAATCTCAAACAACCAATTCCTGCTTAACCCACAATGCAGTATCACAAGAACGGTGCAATCTTCTGAGGTATGTAGATTTTCAAATCATAGACATTCATCTACAATCGAACTTAAGCACATTAAATATATGGTCCAGGTTGACTTCACCAGCCTACTACAATCAGATAGTTACTGGGAGTATAGACCGAGATTGCTACAAACATTCCAAATATGAAATCATAAACATCATTCACCAAACTAAAACTAGTTCTCAATATTAAACCCTAAATCTTTAAGCAATTTGAAAGATAGAACAACAAGGAACCATGCAAGATGAAATAACACAAGAGATTGCACCAGAAAACCACAATGTCTTCAATTGTATTAAGATCAAAAGATGCAACAATTCCACTGTTCTGATATAGTATTTGCTTCAAGAAATTGAATACTACTCCTATTACAAAATACTCTAGCTCCTTGCTGCTCTTACTTATCTCTATTACTTTCTAGCTAACCCCTTACAATGAGGCAAGAATGCCTTTTATAGCAAATCTCAAGATATGTCGGCCCAGCCAAACATTTTTACAAGATAAATATAACTGCCGAAACAGGTCGGCCTAGAAAAATCAAAATAAGACACATTAAATTCCATCCATCATCAAGGTCGGCCTTGACATAGTCCCCAATGTAGTCCGGTCCAATGCATGCCCTATGATAATAGGGAAGCACAAATCTCAAAATAGGCATTAAGTGCCACTTCCCTTATCCTTCCTTTGAGCCGACGACCCTTGGACCCTCAAAAATGTTCCATCCAACTCAGTGACAGGTGACAAAGGCAAGACCTTGAATCTGCATTTAATAGAGTCAATCTCCTCCTTTGACTGCTAACAATCTTATCCCAATCCTCTTTGTTGGCCATATATTTATCCATCACTGCCAGATAAGTGGCTACATCATCAAGCTGGTGGCCAGTTATAACAGTTTCAGAATCTGGGGCATAAACTTCATGCCACCACTCTTTCAGCTGTTCCAGGCTTAGGTATTTTGGGGCAATCTTTCTCCTTCCAGTCATCACCTCAAAGAAGGCAATACATCCATCATACACTACAGTAAGATCACCATCTATTTGTTTTTTTCCGCTTCTGAATCTTCTTCATGGCCTTCTGCCTAATCTCCAGAGCCTCAAACCATTCCCAAGGTTCATCTAATCTGGAAGAAGGAAGAATTCCATCTGTAGCTAGCTGTTCCTTACTATGTCCCATGATGACCCTGGATTTCTGCAACAAGAGGTCCACGTCTTCCTTGTCTTGGGACAACACATGCTCCAACAATTCCTTAGCTCTGACAGCATCCTTTCCAACTGATAGAATATCCTTAATTGCACTATCTCCCTTTATCTATACATCCTTCAGCCAATCTATTGCAGTTTGAGCTGAGGTTTTCATTTTCTCAATCCCAGAGATGGTTTCCCTAGGTAGAAACCCAGGAGTGGCAGAAGAAGAAGGATGGAGAGACTACAGGGGTTTCATCACTTCCTCCAAGCACTTCCTAAGTCTTTCATTTTCTTTCTTCAACTCATGCTTGGTTTGGGTTTCTTTCCTCAACCTGCCAATAATCACAGCACTAGACTCCTCATACTCTTCTATGTCCTGCTCCATGGATACTAGTCCAAGGTTGATAGTCTACACATTGTAATCCTAACTAGTGACTTCTTCCCTAGTCTTGTCCACAGCAGGGGTGGCAATGTGGATGATCCTGTTGTTTGCTTCATCCCTTTCCACCTTAGAAACTACTTTGGTTGTCTTCTTTTTCTTCCCTTTGCCGATTTTTGACAGCATTTCATCCCAATCCAAGGGAGTATCCTCGACTACCACTTGCTTCTTTCTTGCAATCTCTTTTTCAAGCCAGTCCAGGGCTGTAGGTTCTACCCGGATTTCTTCCGTTCTTGCTTCTTCCTGTTGTTCTATCATTTTCTCTTCTTCCTTCTCGGTTATTTTGTCCTCCTCCTTCTCAGAAAGCTGCTCACCTTGGTCACCTTCTTCAAGTTCCACCTCTTGCACCGGTGATGGGGTTTTAGCAGGGATGTCTTCTTTCTGCTCGGGCGATCTATTGCCTCTGTCACTTTTCGGAGAATCCTTGTACTACACCAAGGGAGAAGTATGCCTTTCCTCCTCTTCCGCCTCGAGCTCAGCTGCTTCACCAAAGAGTGCCCCCTCCTTGAATGGCTCTGCCTCTCTGCTAGTTTCATGCTCCTGAGGAGTCCTTTGCTCAAGCACACTTGGAGGAGGGGAAGCAACCTTGGGTGGCTCTGTGACCAGTGACTCTGGAGGAAGATCCATCTTTTGCACAGTGTCCTTCGGATAGGGCGTCCTAGATCTCCTCATATAAACTTTGGTCTTCTCCCCTCCTGAACTCTCCACATCCACAATAGGGGGCTTATCTTTTGATGCAACCTGACCCTTCTTCTTTGAAGTTCTGGAGGTTCTTGTCTTCTTCGGTGGTGGAGGAGCATCCTCCTCTTTTGCTTTTTCCAACTTTTCCTCATCAGAAGACTTGCTAAGCTTCAAAGTCTACCATCTTCTTTTTCCTTTTGGCCTCCTTTTTGTTTTAGGCTCACTTTCCTTGGGTCCTCTAATTTTTATCTTGAACGGTGAGCTCTTTGCAGTTTTCCCTTTGGAGTCATCATCCCCGGATTCCTCTGAAGTAGACATGGGGTTGAGGTCTCCCATCAAATTGAAGGTACAAGTTACCTTCTCGCTTTCCAGCTCCCAAACCTTATGCTTCAACCAGGAAGAGGTGAATTTCATAACCGGGGCCATTAGGTCTTCTAACTCTGTAACTTCATCCTCATTCCAATTGATATCCCCGACTGACATGTCCTTCACAGCTTCATAAGGATGATCCTATACCAGGTTTTCATCATCCTCTAATTGATCCGAGATCAACTTAACATTGTACTGTTTGATTGCATCGATAGGGAGTCTGGAATACCTTTTCTTTCTAGCCTCAAGATCATCTTTGATATTGGCCCAATAGTCCTCTCGGTCACTTTTATGTTGGTACTCCCTAGTGGCCTTCTTCTGTGCCTCTCCTGTGATGTCGAAGTTCATCCTCTTGGAGTGGAAGGAGAAACCATATGCTGCCAACTCGTCTCCTGCCGCATGTGCTGCTTGAATTGAAGGGAATATTTCCGCTACACCAATTCCAAGGGGAAAATCTCCACCAAAGCCTATTTTATGCTTTTCCCTCTTCACAATGGCATCAAACTCACAAATCTTCCTCATAATCTCTAACAAAACAATGTGGTCAGTAGGATACCGAGGTAACCTATATGGAGTGACCAAGCATCCATCAATCCTAAGGTAGGTGAAGGTGGGAAACTGGATGATCCAGGCTCCGTAGTTCCTTATTAATCCTTTGGCTCCATCTGATAGCCTCATATGCTCTACATTTTGTAGCATTCGGGTGATATGCATAGTGAACGCATCATTAGCCCTGCGGTAGTCTTTATGTCCTAGGTGCAACTCCGGATAGATCTCATAGATTATGTCCTGTCCCAATGTCCCTTGTGGATTCAAACCCCTATATGGGTAGAATCTGGCTAGCACATACATGACATAGGAGGACATGGTGAATTTCTTGGTCTCCAGGACACTCCTTAATTGTTTGTTAATTTCAGAGCTAATAAGCCCGGCTCAGTGGTAGTTAGTTCCTTGTTCAATCTTGCTAATCACATGAACCATCCAGTTTTCCAATACTCCAGCGGTATTCAATCCTGCCACTCTGCTCAAGAATGTAATTGCATCATACTTATCCGACCTAAATTTAACCCTATGCAATTGCTTAGGCAATTTAGAATGGTGGGATTTTGGTTTCTCTAACCATGAATTGATCATCTGCTGAGCCTTGGTTGGCTCATTATCATAGTATGTTTTAGTCGTGTTTATGTTCAAAGCACACATAGAAGACAGATCCGGCATGTCGAAAGCTTGGGTAATGGAGATAGGACTAAAGTTAGCCAGAACCCTCCCTTCAGTACTGACAACCCTTTGTGTATCGAAATTGTATTGTCTGGCACAATCCAGAATCAACTCAGCACTGGATCGCCAGTGGGAAACCTGCCACATGCATTAATCCAGATTTCATCATTCCCTGTCTCAAGACTGACAGGTCTTTCTGCGCCATCCTCTGCTTGAACTCCTCGTATCTCTAGGCCCCCACATTGGTGTCAGACACCTCAGACCACACAGATGATATCTTTCTTTCTGGCAGCTGGGTCTTCATATCCAATCTTATTCTTTCTGCTTCTGAGATGGATGACCCCTCTGTGTCAAGCTTAGATTTCCCAGCAACGGCCCTGCTTGATTCGGATTGCATTCACAAAAGACGTCATTAGTATTCAATTATTGTTCATACTCCAACCAAAAGATCAGCATAAAATCATATAAGATAGTTAAAATCTATCTCAAACTGCTAATCCTTGAAAGTCCAGAGAAATAAAGAAGTTCGGAAAAATACTGCAAACCAGGAAAATCCAGTCAGGGCAGAATTTCAGAGAAATCCAACCCAGACGGATTCTCGCTGCCAAAACATCATTAGTCACATAAATCGTTAGTTCAGCCAAAAGATCATTAGATTATCATGAAATTTATTCATTAGCAACAAGAAATTGGCATTTACCATTCAACCCATTAATCCTATCATTGGAAAATCAAAAAAGGATAAAGCCAGACAGGAAACCTAGAAAAATCCGGATGGGATGGATTTTCGCGGACAGCTTGAAGTATTTCAGAAATTACCCCACTCCACGGAATAAGCCTAAACCGGGAAAATCCGGGTGTGCAGAAATTTCGCGGACACCACGGGAACCCGACGAACAATGACACGCGAACTGGCGACCAAACAATCATGCAACCTTTCTACTTGGATTCTAATGGTCCCAAAATTAATGCTAACCAACAAGATTGAGCATGCCAAGGATTCCAACTTCCCAAAGCTCCCAAATGATGAGTCCACATGGTGAAATGGCGATGCCCTAATTCGAATGAATAAACTCGTCGCCATGAAAACCAAGGGAAACGTCAAGGTTTAAAATACCAGCTAATGATCAACCTAAAGCACCCCGAATCCTCACAAGGCAAGGAGCAGCGTAATGCAAGGGCAAGATAGGAAAATCATAACGAACCCATTATTCTTGGCCGAGCACCCAGAAAACCCTAACTTTGCACAATATGGCAGATTTCGCACTAAGAGGGTAAATAATCTAACCTAGAACCCCTTAAACAGATGCATCTGTTATCTTAATAGGAAAATACAAGCTCACAGGGCACGGGTAATGTGGTTTCACAAAGAAATAGGTCAAACCCCAACTCTATAAATATGGAATCATAATCAAGCAAGGGCCGACCTGAAATTATCATCATTCAGTGCAGAAACACTCAATCATCATGCAAACAAATGAAAGGGCCTATGACAACCTACCATGGATCAATGCGGATGAAATTCGAGCTTGAAGGAACAACTGCAAAATGAACACGCCCAGGCAACACAAATCCAGACACCGACACCCAGCAATCCACACGCTAGCTGCTTGGGATCAACTATCAAAGCTCAAATGAAACACTTAATCGCCAGAGCAATCAGCAAGTGAATAGATAAAATTGAAATGACTCCTAAAAGGTTTCAAATCTTCCCATATACTCGTCTGAGCAAAGGTACCTTGGTCATTAATGAGCGACAAGACACATCTGACAAATCCAGAAACCTGAGCCCAGGATGGAATTTTGGAAAATCTCAGGATACGCGAAAATCTGGATGGACAAAAGTTTCGCGGAAATGCAGAAACCGGGAATATAACGAAGTTCAGGATTTTGGTGTAGACCGAGAAAATCCGCCAGAACCGGAAAATCCCGGGGTCAAGCAGAAACCCAGTTTCGAAAAACGCAGCGATGAACAGACAGTGAATCAGGGCCCGGAGAAATCCGCCGGAGCTGGAAAATCCCGGACCTAGGTGAAAACCCAGATTTTGCCTAAAACCCAATTTTAATCAATTCTAGCCTCAAAGCAAGGTCAAAGCTAGCAAGACTAACATGTCAAGACCTCAAAATGATAAGTCCAATATAGCCAAAGGTCAAAAGACATCCGAAAAGAGGGTCCCTACTCCAAGTGGGGCGTGTGTGCGAAAACTGCACAACAAATGGTGACTCTACTTGGGAAATGCTCCTGAGCATTTCGATGACAAACTGGAATCAAGAACCCAAAACTTATGGTTTCTACTCACCTATCCCGCCACCACCTAAGTGAAAACAAAGAAGCTCCTAATCATTGAAACTTTCCTATACCAGGGTCAAAGTGTGTGCATATGCATTCATTATCTTCCCTTGGTTGCATCAGGAACCAAACTTGGGATGAACAGGCTACGTAAAGATTCATACTCTAAAAGTAACCTAGATAGAGCCTCGCTGCCAGTCAGGCGCCCATATCCCTACAAGGTTATCACTGTGATCCTCCTGAACATAGCTCTACTGCCAAACCGGCGTCTATAGCCTCGGTAGAGATATTCAGATCTGCCTGATGAGTTGAATTCAAGCCTTTTGATTTTTAATATTTTCTCTTTTTTCTTTTTTTCTTTTTATTTTTGATAGATCTTTTCCTTTTACTCATTTCATTCAACCTGTGAACAGTGAAGTCCATACTCAGGGCTGAGAACCACAGTGGCACTAGAGCAGAAAAGGGTTTTTCACCTATTCAGACCTTATAAGGACCTTCTGCAACTTCAGGTATATTTAAGAATTAAAAGTATGAGACCCCAATATATTCCTATTCAAATTTGACTAGAAAACTCTTTGCCTCAGCATAAGGAAAAGTGACATGAGATAAAGAGTTCGTACCATGGTGTCCTGGAAGGATGATTAGAGTTTGTAAGGGAAATACCAGAAACATCAGACCTACCTTGCCACCATTGCCATACAGATGCACCCAAAGATCCCCAAAAGAGAAGGAACCAAGAGCAAGAGCAACGCAGACCAAAACAAACAAACCAAAGCAAACCTACTCTAACCAAAAAAACAAGCAAAGCAACTTAAACTAACTATGTACAGAGCGGAGAGCTGAAAATAGATCAGGACTGGAAATAATGTTTCAAATACTGCCCATTGACAGGCAGTGGGATATCCTCTCCCGTGAGAGTCCTCAGATGGAAGGCATTATCTCCATGTATTTCAGCAATCTGATATGGGCCAAGCTAGAGTTTATCAAACTTCCCATGGTTTCCTTTCTGATCATGAGGTTTATCCCAGTATAGGACAAGGTCAGAAATTCGAAAGGCCTTAACTTTAGCCCTCCTATCAAACCATCTCTTAACTAACCCCTGATGTTTGGAAAAGTTCTCAAGGGCATTGTCTTGTTTCTCCTCAAGATGCAGTAGTTCTGTCAACCTAGCCTCCCTTCTGTTCCCTTCATCATAAAACTGATTTATAAACTGCAAAGTTGGGATCTTGAGTTGAATGGGGAATACTAGCTCCAGACCATACACTAAGTGATAAGGAGATGTTCCAATGGATGACTTAAGTCTGGTACGATCTGCCCAAAGGGAAAACCAAAGCTGGGTGTGTCAGTCCTTTGGGTTCCTTTCTAACAGCTTACGGATGACAGTTAATAGGTTCTTATTAGAGGATTATATTAAGCCATTACCCTGAGGATAATAATTGGACACAAACTTCATAATAATCCCATGATCAAAAGCCCAATTTCAAAATTTCAAAGATGCAAAAGTAGGACCATTATCACAGACAATAGCAATAGGGCATCCAAATCGATTAAGAATAGCAGACTCTAAGGAATCAATCACTACATCAGATGTACACTACCTGCAAGCAAAAGCGTCAGTCCATCTTGTAAAATAATCAGTGACAGTGAGAATGTACCTGTGTCTTGCAGAAGATGGTGGGTTGATAGGGCCTATGAAATCCATACCCCACTCAGCAAAAGGTCTTACCTTAGTGACCGGTTGGTGCAGAAGCACTGCATACCTTTCCCTCGTTGCTACAGTCTGGCAAGTGTGACAGGTCCGTACATGATGGTGAACATCCTTGAACAATGTGGGCCAGTAGTAACCTGCCTTCAAAATCTGATTTGTTGTGGCAATTGCAGAACCATGGCCGGTACCATATTTCTCATGAAATTCATTCATCACTCTTTCAGCTTCCTGTTTCCCAAGGCACCTCAAATAAATGCCTTCATGATTTTTCTTATATAGAACAGCTCCTTTCAACATGAAACCATCACTCTTTAACTATAGAGCTCGTCTTTGGACTACATTCAGATGACCTGGAGGTCGTTGATTTAGCAGATAATACACTAGGTCATCATACTAACCATCTGGGGAAACCTCTTCAATATTATAATTCTGAACAGACAATTCAGGGCCTATCTCAGCCATAGTCTGAGTGAGTCCTTGCCCCCTTACCAGCTTCATGGGCTGGATCTCAATGTCATACTCTTGTAGCATGGTCACCCATTTAGCTCTGCGTTCACCTAATTTATTTTGCATCAAAAGTAATTTAACTGCAGAATCAGGGACAATTGCATATACCTTATTCCTGAGGATGTAATGCCTGAATTTCTTTACTGCTCTGACCAGGGCATATGCCTACTTTTCCACACTTGGATATTTCAACTCAGCATCTTTTAATGGTGCACTCATAAAAGCAATAGGATGCTCATTTCCCTCATCAGACTTTTGAGTCAACATTCCAGCACATGAATGATCTGAAGCAAATGAATAGATATAAAAGGGCTTGATGTAATTAGGACTTACTAATACTGGAGCATCAACAATGGCTTTTTTAATTTCTGCAAAAGCTTCCTTCGCTTCTGTAGTCCATTCGATCTTAGCATCTTGTTTCAACATTGCATTTAATGGTTTCACAATTTCAGCAAATCCAGTGATGAATTTTTTGACAAAGTTGATCTTACCAAAGAAAGACTTCATCTCCTTTTTGCTAGCAGGTGGTTGAATCTTCAGGATGGCCTCCACTCTCTCTGGGTCTATAGCAATTCCCTTTTCTGATATGACATGTCCCAGTAGCTTTCCCTCTGTTACTCCGAAAATACACTTTTTAGGATTCAAAGATATGCCAAACTCCCTGCACCTTTGAAACACTTTGTGCAGGTCTGAGATGTGATCCCCTCTGTTCTTTGAGAACATAGTCAGATCATCCATATAAATGATGATGCATTTGCCTATGATATCCTTGAAAGCAATATCCATAGCCCTTTGAAATGTGGCCCCTACATTAATGAGTCCAAATGGCATCCTTCTGTAGGCGAAAGTGCCCCACTTAGTTGTGAAAGCAGTCTTGTGTCTGTCCTCATACTGGACCATCACTTGATTGTACCCTGAATAACCGTCCAGAAAGGACATCATCTAAGATCCATTGACCACTTGAAGCACCTCATCTAATGAAAGAATTGGATAGTTATCCTTTTCTGATGATCTGTTTAGATTTCTAAAATCGACACAGAGCCTAATTTCTCCATTATTTTTCCTTACTGGAATCAGGTTTGCCACCCATGTTGAATGTCTGACAGGAAATATAATTCTGGTAGATAATAGTTTCTGAACTTCTTTCTGTATGACTGGTTCTAATAACGCATTAATTGATCTCTGCCTCTGCCTAAAAGGCTTGACATCTGGCTTCAAAGGGATAGTATGAGTTATGATTGAGGTATCATAAGTTTTCAAGTCCTCATAACTCCAGGCTACTATATCAGGAAAGCTATGTAAGGCTTTGATTATCCCTTGTCTTTCTTCTGGAGTACATACCTTGCTAATGAAAATGTTCTTGACATTGTCCTCAGTTCCTAAATTGTGGGTATCACACTGTCCATTGATTGATTCTTTCTTTGACTTTTGTTCCTGATCTCTGATCTTGTCCATATCAAAAATTTGCTCCAACTGTACCATTCCCCTTGGAATAGTATTTGATTTTAGGTTTATCACACCTTCCAAATCCAGTTCTGCTTCCTGGAGCTCTGTCTCATCGATGATTTGGGAAGTAAAAACATCTGTATTTGTGATAAAATCCAAGATATGTTTATCATCTTCAAATACCTAGAAATTAGTAACATTGTCTGGAACTGATGGCACAGAAGTCAATTCAACAGTGAATTTCTTTAATCCTGACATAGATAGAGGCTGCAGAGTACTTGCTGCTTGAGCCAGGGAATCAGCAGTTTGATTCTTCTACTGTGGGATAAGTTGGATGTTGAAAGCATCAAATCCCTCAATGAGGTCCCACACTCTATGCCTATAATTAGTCATTCTCCTATCGTGGCATGAATATTGCTTTCTCACTTGTTTGATTACTAATTCAGAATCTCCAAAAACTTGCAGAATCTTGACCTTTTTCTTAAGTGTCATAAGAAGTCCATGAATTAACGCTTCATACTCTGCTACATTATTGGTGCAATGAAATTAGAGCCTATGGGCTACAAAGAAATTCTTACCTTTTGGACTAATCAATTCAAACCCTGCCCCAGCTCCATGCTTGGACTTGGATCCATCAAACCTAAGTGTCCAATACTCAGTAGCTGCAATCTTCTTCACCACGTCCTTTGGCTTAATATTGCTGGGTGACTTTTTAGATGATACAAATTTCTTCTCTTGACAGTCTTTCTGAGGATCTTGTATATCTGTTTGAACTGCCAGAGTTGGATTCATGCATTTCTGTACTTGTTCTACTACTGTTTGGCATAAACAACACTCCAACTCTGAATGAGAAGTATTATGAACTCTACACCAATTAGGTAAGAGTAATTCTTCAAAGCTTGTCCTTCTTCCAAGGCGAACCTGATTGTCAACACACTGCGTGATGAATTCCTGAAAACTGTCCAATAGACTGATCTGATTATCTTCAGGTTCCTTTTCTTCCTCAACTGATTCAGTCAAAACAGTAATAGGGTTGAGTCATGTTTCATCATCAATAGGCATTGTATGCAGCATCAGTACCTCCTCTGAGTCCGACTCTTCATATTGAGTGGATAATATGTAATTTCCAATTCCAACTTCTGATATCAGAACTTTTGTTGAAGTCTTTTGATATTATGTGATCATGTACTTCATTCTTGGCTCTCTCTCAATTATGATATGATTGGGCACTCTTTTCCATGGAAGCCACATATGAGAATGATCAGTTGACACATAACCATTCAAAGCCTTAGTAAAATATCTTCCCAGGATCAAACTGTATGCATCAGGAATATTAGCTACTTAAATATTGATAACATGTTGAATTCTTGGATCTGAAGCTATCTGCATGTGAATCATGTTTAGTTCTCCCACCACATTTACTTCAGTTCTATCCAACTGAGTCACCTTCTTCTGAGAATCAGCAGGTGTAATTCCTAGAGCTCTACACACTCCAAATGGCATCACATTGGTGGAAGTGCCAGAATATAATAAATAATTATGCAGATTCTTACCAAAGATACGCACAGAAATTAGAAATGGTGGAGTTTCTGTCTTCCCTTGAAACAAAGTAGGCTGAGTATCTACTTGATCCACTTGAGTCTTATCATTTTCTTTTCCTTTTTCTCCAGGGGGAAAATTAATATGACCATGAGCTTGACTTTGTGTCTTCACAAACTGAGAACTAGAAATATTGCTGATATCTTCACCAGAAGGCTTATCCAAAGACACTGAACGTGCATCATAAGTACCTAAAACTGCCTTCCTAATTGCAGGGAATCTTAATAATTCAAATGCTGAAAGATTTACCTTTAATTTATTGAATTCTTTAGCAATATATGAAGCCATCTGCTCCTCACTCATGTAAGTAGAAGTCTCCCTAGAAGGTTCCTCTACCTTATCCTTGTTTGCTTGAACAACCTTTTCCTTTTGTTGGTCAGTTTGAACCTATCTCTCCTTTGAGAGATACTGTTTGGAAACATGTGGATAAGACGGATTATTGCTAGCATTAAGATCTAGAGGGGTACTGAAATTATTTGGAGGAATGGAAGTGGTGAAAGGTCCTCCAGCCTGTGGGTGCCTATGAGGCATATCTCTTAGACCTTGCCTCTAGAACATCTGCACTTCTTCAACATATGCTTCCTCCTGATCAAGGGGGCCATTATCATTCATTGTTTCTTCATTAAATAGCTGAGCAACTCCATCCCCATTGCATATTTGGTCTGCCCTTTCTTCTTGAGAATCAGGTTCCTCCTCAGGTACATTCTCCTTACTAGATGGGAAAGGAGCATGGTTTAAAACCAGCACAGGAGAATCATAAGGACTAGAGGGAACAATCTCCTGCCCATTTGCATTATTTTCTACCTCATATTGGAAAATAGAACCAGTAGTTTGAAACTCTGGAAATTTTAATTATGAATGTTGACTCGTCTTATGAAGCCTACACCATCCTGATAAGGCTGCTTCAGCCAGATATACACCACTGGAAGGCTTGTCTTGACTGCTGGCTGATTTGCAGACTGGTTGACTACTTGATTAGCCAGTTGATCCAATGGGGTGGGGACTCCTCGATTATTAGGCCCCGTATTCCAAGTCCTACTTTGCCCTTGTGATTTCCTCTTATCAAATCTAGATCCACTACCTTGACCTCTATCAAAGTTCTGTCTCCTATCATTATTATAGCCTTTGTCATTGTTGTAACCCCTATCTTGATTGTATCCTCTGTCATTATGGAATCCCCTATCATTACACTGTCCTCTGTCAAAGTTTTTCCCTTGTGAAAACTCTCTGTTCTGATTGGATTGCATATTCTTCTGGGCAGCCTGCAGTTGACTATTTTGATTCCTTAGGTAGGTCACCTCCAGATTCAACTTCTTTATCTGTTCAGTCATTTCATCAATCCTCTCCCTATTTAGATCTTGATAGGGAGGCTGGCTTGGGTTACTCTGAGGAGGGATAGGCATTGTATTAGATCCCATAGACTGATGCAATACCTCAGAATTTTGCAGATAAGTAGGAAAACTATTTGGCTGTGACTGATACATAGGCTGATTAACCTGCTGTTGGGGAAAATTCATCATAGGAGAGACCTGGCTCATGGAAAGACCAGGATGTGGCACCAAAGGTAACTGAGGTACTGGATTCATGATTGGAGTATGGTTGGTAAGTGCTTGATTCACTGCCTAAACCTGATTAGGATGTGCAACTGGTCCTAAAGAAGACAACGGTCCAGTTATATGTTGTCTCAGATCTGTGCTAAGCTTAACAGCTTCTGTATAGGCATCAGTTAGGGTACCTGGAGGATTGGGTCTCCATTTCAGGAAGGTGGCTGTGAGGCTATCCAATGCTTCGTAATAGATTCCTAGGGCAGTATTGTCATCCAAAACATAAGGATCTTGAAGTCTGGTATATGCACAATGAAACCTATTATTGAAATTGGATATGGGTTCATTGACCTCTCTTTTGACCCTAGTGAATTGTAAATACAATTCATTGGCACTAATGGGTATTCTGAATTTCTATAAAAAAATAGTTTCAAGATCATTCCAATTGAGAATTGAGCCAGAAGGGAGGTGATTGTACCAGTAAAAAGCCTCTTCTCCTAGTGAATAAGGGAACAACCTACAAGCAACATCCTCATGGACAACCCCTCTATCTTTGAGACAAGTTTGGAAGATCCTTATGTGTTCTTCAATAGTCCTGTTTGGGTCATTAAAATAAAATTTTGAACAAAAATGCTCAGGGTTTTTGGGCATTACATTGTAAGCCTAGAAGAACAAGGGTGATGGATTATTAGCTAGGAAAGCCATTGGTAAAAGTGGGGGTGGTGGTTGTGGTTGGTTAATGACAGGCTAGGGCTGTTGAACAGGAATCTCAGGGATGGGTATGGCCTCAACCTCAGGATGTGAAGATGTGGAAGAAGCTGGTGAAGTGATGGGTGATGATGATTCTCCCCTTTCTCGAGTCCTTCTTGACCTAGCGTGGAACTGTAATTCCTATAAATCTTCCTCTCCTATGGTAGATCTGGTATTTTTCCTATATCTCTCTGGAGAGATGGTGTTCAAAAAATGATCCAGTGTGCTCATTCAGGCCCTCCTTCTAGCGCCAATCTGTTGATGGTGTTTTTTGCACAGCAACAACTCAGACATAATACAATATTCTATCTCTCTTGAAAGGTTATTTTCAATAATAAATCACTGAAAATTACCCCAAGGTCTCTCGGGTGTCAGGTCATGACAATGCATAAACAACTCAGATAATTATGTGAAAATGCTGGTAATCACAAAGGGACCTTACTACAAGCAAACTGTATCTTTCAATTTATCAGATTTTACAATATGATGATCTCTAATTCCTAAATCTAACCAAATGATAAAGAAATAGCAAAATATAAGGGTATAAGAATATGATAAAATATAAACTATTCCTAGGATGAGTAATGCAAATGATAGATATCTGGAATGGACCAATCTCAAACAACCAATTCCTGCTTAACCCACAATGCAATGTCACAAGAACGGTGCAATCTTCTGAGGTATGTAGATTTTCAAATCATAGACATTCATCTACAATCGAACTTGAGCACATTTAAAAGTATGGTCTAGGTTGACTTCACCAGCCTACTACAATCAGATAGTTACTGGGAGTATAGACCAGAGATTGCTACAAACATTCCAAATATGAAATCATAAACATCATTCACCAAACTAAAACTAGTTCTCAATATTAAACCCTAAATCTTTAAGCAATTTGAAAGATTGAATAACAAGAACCATGCGAAATGAAATAACGCAAGAGATTGCAATAGGAAAACCACAATGCCCTCAATTGTATTAGATCATCTAAAATCCTGTAACAATTCCACTGTTCTGATTACAATATTTGCTTCAAGAAATTGAATACTACTCTTACTACAAAATACTTTAGCTCTTTGCTCTTACTTATCTCTATTACTTTCTAGCTAACTCCTTACAATGAGGCAAGAATGCCCTTTTATAGCAAATCTCAAGATATGTCGGCCCAGCCAAACATTTTTACAAGATAAATATAACTGCCAAAACAGGTCGGCCTAGAAAAATAAAATAAGACACACATTAAATGCCATCCATTATCAAGGTCGGCCTTGACACAGTCCCCAATGTAGTCCGGTCCAATGCATGCCCTATGATAATAGGGAAGCACAAATCTCAAAATAGGCATTAAGTGCCACTTCCCTTATCCTTCCTCTGAGCCGACGACCCTTAGACCCTCAAAAATGTTCCATCCAACTCAGTGACAGGTGGCAAAGGAAAGATCTTGAATCTACATTTAATAGAGTCAATCTCCTCCTTTGACTGTTTAACAGTCTTATCCCAATCCTCTTTGTTGGCCATATATTTATCCATCACTGCCAGATAAGTGGCTGCATCATGAAGCTGGTGGCCAGTTATAACAGTTTCAGAATCTGGGGCATAAACTTCATGCCACCACTCTTTTAGCTATTTTGGGCTTAAGTATTTTGGGGCAATCTTTCTCCTTCCAGTCATCACCTCAAAGAAGGCAATACATCCATCATACACTGCAGTAAGATAACCATCTATTTGTTTTTTTCGCTTATGAATCTTCTTCATGGCCTTCTGCCTAATCTGCAGAGCCTCAAACCATTCCCAAGGTTCATCTAATCTGGAAGAAGGAAGAATTCTATCTGCATCCAGCTCTTCCTTACCATGTCCCACGATGACCCTGGATTTCTATAACAAGAGGTCCACGTCTTCCTTGTCTTGGGACAGCACATGCTCCAACAATTCCTTAGCTCTGACAGCATCCTTTCTAACTGATAGAATATCCTTAATTGCACTATCTCCCTTTATCTGTACATCCTTCAGCCAATCTATTGCAGTTTGAGCTGAGGTTTTCATTTTCTCAATCCTGGAGATGGTTTCCTTAGGTAGAAACCCAGGAGTGGCAGAAGAAGAAGGATGGAGAGACTGCAGGGGTTTCATCACTTCCTCCAAGCACTTCCTAAGTCTTTCATTTTCTTTCTTCAACTCATGCTTGGTTTGGGTTTCTTTCCTCAACCTGCCAATAATCACAGCACTAGACTCCTCATACTCTTCTATGTCCTGCTTCATGGATACTAGTCCAAGGTTGATAGTCTGCACATTGTAATCCTGACCAGCGACTTCTTCCCTAGTCTTGTCTGTAGCAGGGGTGGCAATGTGGATGATCCTGTTGTTTGCTTCATCCCTTTCCACCTTAGAAACTACTTTGGTTGTCTTCTTTTTCTTCCCTTTTCTGATTTTTGACAGCATTTCATCCCAATCCAAGGGAGTATCCTCGACTACCACCTGCTTCTTTCTTGCAATCTCTTTTTCAAGCCAATCCGGGGCTGTAGGTTCTACCCAGATTTCTTCCATTCTTGCTTCTTCCTATTTTTTTGTCATTTTCTCTTCTTCCTTCTCGGTTATTTTGTCCTCCTCCTTCTCAGAAAGCTGCTCACCTTGGTCACCTTCTTCAAGTTCCACCTCTTGCACCGGTGATGGGGTTTTAGCAGGAATGTCTTCTTTCTGCTCGGGCGATCCGTTGCCTCTATCACTTTCCAGAGAATCCTCATATTGCACCAAGGGAGAAGTATGCATTTCCTCCTCTTCCGCCTCGAGCTTAGCTGCTTCACCAAAGAGTGCCCCCTCCTTGAATGGCTCTGCCTCTCCGCTAGTTTCATGCTCCTGAGGAGTCCTTTGCTCAAGCACACTTGGAGGATGGGAAGCAACCTTGGGTGGCTCTGTGACCAGTGACTCTGGAGGAAGATCCATCTTTTGCACAGTGTCCTTCATAGAGGGCGTCCTAGATCTCCTCATATAAACTTTGGTCTTCTCCCCACCTGAACTCTCCACATCCACAATAGGGGGCTCATCTTTTGATGCAACCTGACACTTCTTCTTTGAAATTTTGGAGGTTCTTGTCTTCTTCGGTGGTGGAGGAGCATCCTCCTCTTTTACTTTTTCAAACTCTTCCTCATCAGAAGACTTGCTAAACTTCAAAGTCTGCCATCTTCTTTTTCATTTTGGCCTCCTTTTTGTTTCAGGCTCACTTTCCTTGGGTCCTCTGATTTTTATCTTGAACGGTGAGGTTTTTGCAGTTTTCCCTTTGGATTCATCATCCCTGGATTCCTCTGAAGTAGACATGGGGTTGAGGTCTCCCATCAAATTGAAGGTACAAGTTACCTTCTCACTTTCCAGCTCCCAAACCTTATGCTTCAACCAGGAAGAGGTGAATTTCATAACTAGGGCCATTAGGTCTTCTAACTCTGTAACTTCATCCTCATTCCAATTGATATCCCCGACTGACCTGTCCTTCACAGCTTCATAAGGATGATCCTGTACCAGGTTTCCATCATCCTCTAATTGATCCGGGATCAACTTAACATTGTATTGTTTGATTGCATCGACAGGGAGTCTTGAATACCTTTTCTTTCTAGCCTCAAGATCATCTTTGATGTTGGCCCAATAGTCCTCTAGGTCACTTTTATGTCGGTACTCCCTAGTGGCCTTCTTCTGTGCCTCTCCTGTGATGTCGAAGTTCATCCTCTTGGAGTGGAAGGAGAAACCATATGCTACCAACTCGTCTCCTGCCACATGTGCTGATTGAATTGAAGGGCATATTTCCGCTACACCAATTCCAAGGGAAAAATCTCCACCAAAGTCTGTTTTATGCTTTTCCCTCTTCACAATGGCATCAAACTCACAAATCTGCCTCATAATCTCTAACAAAACAATGTGATCAGTAGGCTACCGAGGTAACCTATATGGAGCGACTGGGCATCCATCAATCCTAAGGTAGGTGAAGGTGGGAAACTGGATGAACCAGGCTCCATAGTTCCTTATTAATCCTTTGGCTCCATCTGACAGCCTCATATGCTCTGCATTTTGTAGCATCTAGGTGATATCCATAGTGAATGCATCATTAGCCCTACGGTAGTCTTTATGTCCTAGGTGCAACTCCAGATAGATCTCATAGATTATGTCCTGTCCCAATGTCCCTTGTCGATTCAAACCCCTATATGGGTAGAATCTGGCTAGCACATACATGACATAGGAGGACATGGTGAATTTCTTGGTCTCTAGGACACTCCTTAACTGTTTGTCGATTTCAGAGCTAATAAGTCGGGCCCAGTGGTAGTTGGTTCCTTGTTCAATCTTGCTAATCACATGAACCATCCAGTTTTCCAATACTCCAGCGGTCTTCAATCCTGCCACTCTGCTCAAGAATGTAATTGCATCATACTTATCTGACCTGAATTTAACCCTATGCAATTGCTTAGGCAATTTAGAATGGTGGGATTTTGGTTTCTCTAACCATGAATTGATCATCTGCTGAGCCTTGGTTGGCTCATTCTCATAGTATGTTTTAGCCGTGTCTATGTTCAAAGCACACACAGAAGACAGATCTGGCATGTCGAAAGCTTGGGCAATGGAGACAGGACTAAAGTTAGCCAGAACCCTCCCTTCAGTGCTGACAACCCTTTATGTATCGAAGTCGTATTGTCTGGCACATTCTAGAATTAGCTCATAGCACTGGATCGCCGGAGGGAAACCTGCCACATGCATTAATCTAGATTTCATCATTCCCTGTCTCAAGACTGACAGGTCTTTCTGTGCCATCCTCTGCTTGAACTCCTCGTATCTCCAGGCCCCCACATTGGTGTCAGACACCTCAAACCACAAAAATGATATCTTGCTTTATGTTAGCTGGGTCTTCATATCCAATCTTACTCTTTCTGCTTCTTAGATGGATGACCCCTCCGTGTCACCCTTAGATTTCCCAGTAGCGGCCCTGCTTGATTCGGACTGCATTCACAAAAGATGTCATTAGTATTCAATTATTGTTCATACTCCAACCAAAAGATCAGCATAAAATCATATAAGATAGTTAAAATCTATCTCAAACTGCTAATCCTTGAAAGTCCAGAGAAATAAAGCAGTCCGGGAAAATACTGCAAACCGGGAAAATCCAGTCAGGACAGAATTTCGAAGAAATCCGACCCAGACGGATTCTCGCTGCCAAAACATCATTAGTCACATAAATCATTAGTTCAGCCAAAAGATCATTAGATTATCATGAAATTTATTCATTATCAACAAGAAATTGGCATTTACCATTCAACCCATTAATCCTATCTTCAGAAAATCAAAAAAGGATAAAGCCAGACAGGAAACCCAGAAAAATTCGGATGGGACGGATTTTCGCGGACAGCTTGAAGTATTTCAGAAATTACCCCACTCCGCGGAATAAGCCTAAACCGGGAAAATCCGGGTGTGCAGAAATTCTGCAGACACCACGAGAACCCGACGAACAACAACACGCGAACTGGCGACCGAACAATCATGCAACCTTTCTACTTGGATTCTAATGGTCCCAAAATTAATGCTAACCAACAAGATTGAGCATGCCAAGGATTCCAACTTCCCAAAGCTCCCAAATGACAAGTCCACATGGTGAAATGGCGATACCCTAATTCAGATGAATAAACCCACCGCCATGAAAACCAGGGGAAACGTCAAGGTTTTAAATACCAGCTAATGATCAACCTAAAGCACCCTGAATCCTCAGAAGGCAAGGAGCAGCGTAGTGCAAGGGCAAGATAGGAAAATCATAACAAACCCATTATTCTGGGCCGAGCACCCAGAAAACCCTAACTTCGCACAATATGGCAGATTTCACACTAAGAGGGTAAATAATCTAACCCAGAACCCCTCAAACGGATGCATCTGTTATCTTAATAGGAAAATACAAGCTCACAGAGCACGGGTAATGTGGTTTCACAAAGAAATGGATCAAACCCCAACTCTATAAATACGGAATCATAATCAAGCAAGGGTCGACCCGAAATTATCATCATTCAGTGTAGAAACACTCAATCATCATGCAAACAAATGAAAGGGCCCATGATAACCTACCATGGATCAATGCGGATGAAATTCGAGCTTGAAGGAACAACTGCAAAATGAACACACCCAGGCAACACAAATCCAGACACCGACACCCAGCAATCCACATGCTAGCTGCTTGGGATCAACCGTCAAAGCTCAAATGAAACACTTAATCGCCAGAGCAATCAGCAAGTGAATAGATAAAATCAAAATGACTCCTAAAAGGTTTCAAATCCACCCATATACTCGCCTGAGCAAAGGTACCTTGGTCATTAATGAGCGACAAGACGCGTCTGACAAATCTGGAAACCCGAGCCCAAGATGGAATTTCGGAAAATCTCAGGATACGCGGAAATCCGGATGGACAGAAGTTTCGTGAAAATGCAGAAACCGGGAATATAACGAAGTTCGAGATTTTGGTGCAGATCGAGAAAATCCGCCAGAACCGGAAAATCTCGGGGTCAAGCAAAAACCTGGTTTTGGAAAACACGGTGATGAACAGACAGTGAATCAGGGCTCGGAGAAATCCGCCGGAGCTGGAAAATCCTGGACCTAGGTGAAAACCCGGATTTTGCCTAAAACCCAATTTTAATCAATTCCAGCCTCAAAGCAAGGTCAAAGCTAGCAAGACTAACATGTCAAGACCTCAAAATGATAAGTCCAATATAGCCAAAGGTCAAAAGACATCCGAAAAGAGGGTCCCTACTCCAAGTGGGGCGTGTGTGTGAAAATTGCACAACAGTATGGACTTCCATTAAAGCATCATGGAAGGAGGATTTTTTCTAGATATTATGGTAGAAATGTATGCAAAATGCTTTCATAGACATGTATGAAAAATGTGGATGCATAGAAAAGGCACATGAACTGTTTGACAGAATGCCTCAAAAAGAGGTTAATGGAATGCAATGATTGCGGGATATGCACAAAATGATTTTTTTTAAAAAGCTTTAGAAACTTTCAAGCAAATGAAATTGGTGGGTGTGAAGCTAGACTGGACAACTTTTTCCAGCATTCCTACAAAACCTGGTCTAGATTTAAAACTCATTATGGAGAATCTTGAAATGAGAGATTTATGGTTTGAGTGATTTATTCACCTTTGTTTACAAGAAAAAATTAGCATTAATATGCCCTACTTTGTAAATAGTCTTATGAAAAAGAAAAGTTAAAAAGTAAATTACATCTGTTAGGGTACTTGTAAAGCAACACGATTGAAGCCTTAGGTGCAAATGAAGGAAACTATGGCTAGAATGTCATAGTAAGAATAAATGTTCATTGATTCCTCCATATTTTGTTTTGCTAATATGAAAGTTTCAGTATTACTGAACGAGGACAGTTCTAGTTCAATAATGGGAATCTATATATATGAGTGGAGGTGGTTGGGTTTTAACTCTTTTGGTTGCATCAAAGCATAAAGAATAAAGGAATTTTATCAGACATTGTAGTTGCAACTACCCTGGTGGGCATGTATGCAAAATGTGAAAACATAGAAAAAGCATGTGAATTGTTTGACAAAATACCCCCAAAGAGATGCCATCTCATGGAATGCAATGATTGCATGATACACACAACATGGATTTTGCAAGGATGCTCTCAAAATATTTGAATTAATGAAGCACTCTAGAACATATCCTAACATTGTAAGCTATGCTTGTGTTCTATATGTGTGCAACCATGTAGGTTTAGTGGATGAGGGCTATACATACTTCAATTACATGAGTAACTCTTATTGCATTACACCTAGAATTGATCATTATGTTTTCATGGTTGAACTTTTTTTCTGGTCTAAATATCTTGAAGACATTACACTTTATCATTAAGATGCCAGTTAAACATGTGGTGGTTGTGTCGATGTTTTTTCTGGGTGCTTGTAGAACACATTAATATAAGATCAAGAGTAGTTACAACAACAATGTTTTTTTATTTAGATCCTAAAAATGCTATGGTATATGTTCTTCCATCACAGTCCAATAAGTGAAGAAAATATTTGCACACAAATGTTGTTAATTCTTAACCTCATCCATTTAGTTGGATCTCTCCATATCATAGTAGTCACCAATAAGACCATTGCTTTCCCTTTGCACCTACTCTATCTTCTGCAGGTTTGATTTGTCTAATTCAAACCCAAAAATATTCAATTCTCCTCCAAATGATCAACATTCCTAATGCCAACAATATTATACATAGGCCCTTGCTGCATAACCCACTTCAAGGCAACATTAGATATAGTGGTAGTGTGCTTAGCATAAATCTTTTCCAACACATCAAGAAACTTTCTTTTATAAAACTCACCCCTTGCCACATTAACCATGTTCTAATACATCTTCAAGCTGGAGGTGTTCAAAACAACTTTCTTGGAAAGATTCAACTTTGAAAGCATACCCTTCTTCCCTCCACCCCCAATGCTTATTAGAAAGTAGTCAAAGGCCTAGGGTCAAGTACAAAAAATTGTACCTAGTCGCAAGGAATAGGAATATCACAATCCACAAGCTTAGAGAGGGCCTTTGTATTCATGTTGGTTGTGCCTATGCTTGTAATTAGGTCTCTCTCCTTGAGCTCTTCGAGAGAAAGAGAAGTATCTAGCATTCCTTGGATATAATTGTTAATTTATGTAGCTTGGATAGGTGTCTCCATTCCCAAAAAATGTTTATTTAATTATTTAATTATTTTTTGGAGACTTCTAGAAAGGAGTGTGTTGTCCAGATAATTATGTAATTAAATAATTGATTCCTCTAAAGACTTCTAGAATCCAGTTAGTTAGGGTTATTAGAGTCTAATTAATCTTACCCATTGATTGAGATTAAATCATGGCCATTGGTTTTCCAATGAGAAAATTATAAAAGGGGATCAATGGGGCATTTGGAGAATACACATGTAGATTTGTAGTGATAGTAAGTAGACACACTTGAGAAAGACTTGCAGTGATAGCAAGTAGATTTGTAGTGAGAGAAAATAGTCTTGCAATGATAGCAAGGGCGCAATGATAGTGTTGGGGATCGCAGTTGTGGAATTTCAGCAAGAGAAATTGAGGGAATAATTTCCTGAGAAGAATATTGTCAAAGCTCTACCAGTAAGAGGCAAGTAGTTTATGAATCTCTTGATTTGCTAAAGTTTAATAAAATTCTTCATCTGTAGTAGTGGTTTTCCCTTTGGGGTTTTTCCATGGACAATTTGTCCAAAACTATTGTGTTCATTATTGTGCATGTTTCATTCTCTATTCCTGTGATTTTATTTGTGAAGTTTCAATTGTATTATTTTTTAATATTTGTTGTGAATTAAATTTCTCCAGCTAAATAATCTATTTAGATAGGAGATTAATAATCAGTAACTATAATAGAATTTTCACATGGTATTAGAGTTGATCTGAGGGCAGACAAGGCTCAACACAAGAAGGAAAATTGAGGGTTTATAAAACCCAATGCTACCTCTTCAAAATTATTATTATTATTATTGCTTTTATCTTTTGAGATGGCCTCAACAGGTTTAAGAGATTAGGATAGATTGGATGGAGCCTCAAATTTTGGTGTCTGGAAAGCCATAATTTCTTTGTTACTGGAAGAGAATGGTATCAAGGAATATGTGACCAGTGTTATACTTATACCTACAAATCCAGCACAACTCTTAGCACAGAAGAAGGAAGATGCCAAGGTGAGGAAGCTAATCCTTGATGGTGTCAAGGACCATATTGTTCCACATGTCACAAAGTTAGATACAATGAAGAAGATGTGGGCTGCCATTCTAAATCTGTACTAGAATGCTACCTCTAACCAAAATTTGATTCTCAAAGAAAAGTTAAGGAATACTCAGATAAACAAGGGAGAAGACATGACAAGTTACCTCACTAGACTTAGAATTATCAAGGATGAGTTGGTAGTTGTTGGAGATAAACTAGATGAGGATGAGCTAGTACAAGTAGCCCTAAATGGGTTTACTAAGCAGTGGGATGTCTTTGTTCAAGTTATTAATGGATGAGACACCTTACCGAGTTGGGATCGACTCTGTAGTGAGTTCACTCAGGAGGAGCTTAGAATTAGTCTTGTCAGTGGAACCAATAGCAAGAGTCAGAAAAGTGAGGAGATTTATGGTATAGGAGGATGGGCCACATACATCATGGAGCACTTAAATTGCTTCGTGAGACAGTGACAGGTGTTCTAGAGGTGAGCATAGAGCATTATTATGTATGTAAGGGATGTATGTTGGGGAAGTTTGCAAAAGCAACTTTTCCAAGGAGTGACACCAGATCCAAGGGTGTTCTTGATCTAGTACATTCAGATATATGTGGACCAATGTCAATGAAGTCTCTCAAAGGATATGAGTACTTTGTTACTTTTATTGATGATTTCTCCAAGAAGACTTGGATATAATTCTTGAAGACCAAGGATGAGGTTTTCAGTTGCTTCCAAGAGTTCAAAGCTCTTGTGGAGAATTCGATAGCCAAGAAGATAAAGGTTCTTCGGTTAGACAATGGAGGTGAGTACAAAGGGAAAGATTTCTAGGAGTTTTGTACCAAGGAAGGAATCAAGAGAGAGTGGACTGTTCCTTACAACCCACAATAGAATGGGGTTGTTGAGAGGAAGAATCGTTCTATATCTGAGGTGGCAAGGGCTATGTTGCATGACCAGGATATGCCAGGTTACTTATGGGCGGAGGCATGTAGTATGACAGTATACATACAGAATAGAGTTCTACATAAGGTATTAGGAAATATGACACTAGAGGAGGTGTTCTCAGGGAAGAAGCTAGATGTCAGCCACTTCAAGATATTTGGGAGTTTGGCGTATTGTCACATTCCAAGTTAGATTAGACTATAGAAAGAGGGTACTTTGTGGGGTATAGTGAAACCTCAAAGGAATATCAAATATCTATTCTAAGGACGAGGAGGATTATAGTAAGGTGTGATGTCATGTTCATGGAGGACAAGGCATTTAGGAGGTTCAAAGATTTGCTAGTAGATGATCAAAGTGAGAAGCCAGCAGAAGCTCCAAGGATCATTCAACCAAATCAGGGGTAGAAAAACTCGAGTATAGTTACTAGTACAAGCACAAGCTCAGGTGCTAAGAGTTCACAAAGTATAGAGAAACATATGTAGCAGATCCAAGAGATGCATCAGGGAGACATGGAGGTTGATACTTCATCCTCTACAGTTGGTAGCAGGAACCAACAGTCACAAAGGGATACTCAGGAGTTTTTGGGAGCTCCTAGGATGAGTAATAATCAACAGAGACAACCAGCCAGGCATAATAACTATATGACATTAGTTAGTCAGTTGGTAGATAGTGAGCCTTCCAGCTATCAGGAGGTCACACAACAACAAGTGTGGCAAGATGCAATGGTTGAGGAATATACCCAAATAGTGCAGAACAATGTGTGGAAAGTTGTGCCTAGACCAACAGATTGAGCGGTGGTTGGATCACATTGTATCTATAAGATCAAGCATGATGTAGATGGTAGCATTGAGAAATACAAGGAAAGGTTCATGGCCAAGGGGTTCTCTCAGAAGGAGGGAATTGACTATGAGGAGACATTCACTCTAGTGGCCAAGTATACTTCTATACGAGTCATGATCTCACTTGCAACACAAATGGGATGGCAGATCCATCAGATGGATGTCAAGAAGACATTTCTTAATGGTGAATTGAAAGAGGTATACATAGAACAACCAAAGGGATTGTAGCACACAACAGTGCAACCCACATCTGCAGATTGAAGAGAGCTTTTTACAAACTCAAGTAGGCTCCCAGGGCGTGGTATGAGCGCATTGATAGATACTTGCAAGAAATGGGCTTTGTGAAGAGTGAAACAGATGCTAACCTCTACTACTTGGTGGTCGGGGGTGAGGTTCTCATTCTTGTTCTATATGTGGACGACTTGTTTTTAACAGGTTCACTAGGGCTCATAGAGTGCAAGAGGGACCTTGCAACAGAGTTTGAGATGAAGGATTTGGGGTTTATGCACTACTTTCTAGGCATGGAGGTATGGCAAACAGATGGAGATATTTTCCTTGGATAGGGGAAATATTGCATTGAAATATTGAGGAGGTTCAAAATGGAGGATTGCAAAGCCATGTCTACTCCTATGATCACAAATTGGAAGAAGGTAGATACATCTAGGGAGAAGGATGTAGACCCCACCTTATACATGTAGTTGATTGGGTCTCTCATGTATTTGGTCAACACTAGACCAGATATATCCTTTGTAGTAAACTCTCTTAGTCAGTTCATGGTGGAGCCGATGAGAGTGCATTGGACAATGATAAAGCATGTGTTGTGGTATTTGTATGGTACAATCAAGTATGGGATTAGATATGCTCAAGGTGATGGTATCAAGTCAATAGGCTATATTGATGCAGATTTGGTAGGCAGTACATCAGACAAGAAAAACACTTCAGGGTGTTGCTTTAGCTTGGGATCAGGAGTTGTCTCTTGGTACAACATGAAGCAAAAGTTTGTGGCTTTGAGTTCTACAGAGGCAGAATACATAGCAGCTAGCATGGTGACGTGTGAGGCAATATGGCTTCAAAAGTTGTTGGTAGCCTTGTTTGGTTAGAGGGTTGAGACTACAGTGATACACTGCAAAAATCAGAGTTGTATCAAATTATTTGAGAATTTGGTGTTTCATGATAGGTCTAAGCATATAGACATCATATATCATTTCATCAAAGATTGTGTACAACATGGGATTGTTCAACTATAGTATATACCTACAAATCAGCATGTAACAAAAAATTTGACTAAGGCATTGGGGAAGGTGAAATTCGTCTTCTTCAAAAATAAGTTGGGTGTCATGCAGAACACCTTCCTGACTAAGAGGGAGTGTTAATTTATGTAGCTTGGATAGGTGTCTCCATTCCCAAGAAATGTTTATTTAATTATTTAATTATTTTCTGGAGACTTCTAGAAAGGATTGAGTTGTCTAGATAATTATACAATTAAATAATTGATTCCTCTAGAGACTTCTAGAATCCAGTTAGTTAAGGTTGCTAGAGTCTAATTAATCTTAGCCATTGATTGAGATTAAATCATGGCCATGGTTTTCCAATGAGAAAAGTATAAAAGGGGATCAATTGGGCATTTGGAGAATACACATGTAGACTTGCAGTGATAGCAAGTAGACACACTTGAGAAAGACTTGCAATGATATCAAATAGATTTGTAGTGAGAGAAAATAGTCTTGCAATGATAGCAAGGGCATGGTGATAGCGTTGGGGATAGCAGTTGTGAAATTTCAGCAAGAGAAATTGAGGGAAGAATTTTTGGAGAAGAATATTATTGGAGCTTTGCTAATAAGAGGCAAGGAATTTATGTATCTCTTGATTTGTTGAAGTTTAATAAAATTCTTCATTTGCAGTAGTGGTTTTCCCTTCGGGGTTTTTCCACGGACAATTTGTCCAAAAATATTATGTTCATTATTGTGCATGTTTTCTTCTCTATTCATGTGATTTTATTTGTGAAGTTGCAGTTGTGTTATTTTTCAATATTTGTTGTGAATTAAATTTCTACAATCAAATAATCTATTTAGATAGGAGAATAATCAATAACTACAATATAATTTTCACAATAATAATCCTGCCAATATAACAACACAAGTCTAGTTTTCCACTTGCAAAGCCTCCATGGACTATCTAATCCTTCTTTCTACTGAGGAAGAGGAGAGCGTACCTTGGAATATATTTACATGTTTTGTGAATATTTGTACTTGAGGAAGTGGGATTTGTGGGTTTTTCTTTTCTTTTATCTTCCGCTAATCCCTCAACTTTCCTAGGATTTCTTTGCTTGGACCATACATAGCAACAATTTCAAATGTAGTGAGGCCTCTGGATGAATAGGCCTTCATGGCAGAGACGATTTTTTCTTCCACAATCTTTCCATGGCCTCCTGCCAATGTCCAATAGCCATTCAAAATGGCTGCCAATCTTGTGGAGAACCATCATTAAATTGACTTGTTGAGATGGTTTGGTTCCCATAAATTGCAATGCAAATCACTATTTATAGATATATTTGTTTTATGATAATATGTATGTTTCATTAAAAAAAAATTGACCAAAAATGCATATGTATGAAATGAAAAGGTGGAGGAGGTGAAGGATGATGGGAAAAAAACAAAAGGTGAGGAACACTTAAAAGTAAAGTGAAAAATGCTTGACTAGCAAGAAGTGAGAGAGAGGGCTTAGAATTATTCTTATCATTTTGTAAAGTATATTTCTTTAGATTAGTTGTAGTATCTCTTGCTAATGTTAGTTCAACCATTTGTGATTAATTACATATTCCAAATAACACATTACAAAATCAGGATATATAATTTTATAGAAGTGCACGTAGATTTTGTCTTATTTGTAATTAGATATTTCAAATGTTGCTTCAAGTCCCTTTGTCTAGTAAGATAGCTAATAGATTTGTGAATTCACAAATATTTTTTAATCTAATTTGATTTAATCTATTTATTTTTAATTAGAAATAAACTATTAAAATTTTATATATGAAGTAAAACAAATTACAATCGTGTTTGTATTGTAGATGACACATACAAATGCCATTTGAGAAACTCACATAATAAGGCTTATCGATTGTTGTTCAAGAGAAAAGAATAACATTTGTATATTTACAAATAAAATCACAATTTTTATTACATTATAGTTGCATATTAATGCTATTGCAAAATTGTGTATGATGGTACATATAAATTGATATTGATGACACCTAGGTTTGAAGATGGTTAGGAGAGAGTTGAATAGGGCATTTCATATCCATTCTTTTTTGTTTGTTGTTTTTTCCATTTCCTTTTCCTCCGAACTCTTGCCTATTGTTGTTGGGAAATGAGGTGTCTCAATCTTGCTCATATTTCCCATAATAGTTATTTTTATTTATTATTTTCCTACAAATGTTACAAATTGTTGGTACTTTGAAAATTGGTTTATTAGTTGTCATAAGATGCCCACATAGTGGTATATTATGAAAGGCCTATTTTTAGGCATATTATGACTAAATTTATGACATCTGTAAGGGTCAAAAATGGGGCTTTTCATTTTGGGCGTGAGAGCTTATTTTAGACTGGAATCTTGCTAGAGAAGCCAAGCACATGGTTTTGTAAACCACTGGTGGTTTCTTGTATTGCTAGAGGTCTATAAATCGAAGGCTTGAGGAGTAGTTTTAGATATTGAGTTTTTTAGGTATTGTTATACTGCTGGAATTCTTCTAGAATTGTTAACTAGTGATACTCTTGTAAAAGACTTGTCTTGCTCTACAAGTGTATGTAATCTTGTTGTTGGATTTGAAATATACTGAGTAGGCTTTGGAGTGGAGTTTTTCTCCCGAAAGGGTTTTCCCCACATATATTTGGTGTTTTGTGTTTCACTGTTTATTTCATGTTTTGAATGTGTTGTGCTTCTGGATTTTCTGTAACTACTTGATCAAGTTTTTAAAATTTTTGCATAATCTTTTCTCAAGATTGGCGAAGAAAATTGTTTCCGCTACTCTAATTTCCTTACAAGTGGTATCAGAGCCCGATCACCTTTGGTTTCAGTTGTGGATTGCTAGGTTTTTTGAGCTAATCAAGGTTTGAGTGGGAGCTTGTGCAGAGGATACCTTTTTTGTGATCTTGTTGCAGATATCTTTTTCGAATGGCGAGCACATCTAGGAGGATTGAGGTAGAGAAGTTTTCTAGCACAAATTTTGAAATGTAGAAGCTGAAGATAGAAGATCTATTGATTGATCGGGATCTATGGGATGTAGTGGATGAAAATGTCCAAAGGCCTACAGATCCAGCTTTGGCTGCAAAATATGATGTAATGGATAGAAAAGCTAAAGGTCTCATTAGACTATATCTTGCAGATTCAATCCTATAAATGTCCATGAAGAACCCACTTTGAAGGCTCTTTGGAAGAAGTTGGGTGAGATATACCAAGCTAAATCTCTAGTAAATAATATTTTCTTGAGGAAAAAATTGTATTCCTTGAGAATGGAAGAAGGTGGATGAATTTCTGAGCATCTGGAAACATTCAATATGTTGGTGAATTAGTTGACCTTAGTTGGGGTTAAGACAAACGAAGAAGAAAGGTGCCACACTTTTTTGTGTTCGCTGCTAGACTCATGGGACATCCTATTCATGGCCATTGGGAGCACTTCTATCATATTGAAGATGGAGGATGTTGTTGGTACTCTATTCTTCGAAGAGATGAGAAGGAAGGTCTCTCTGAATGCCAAAGAGGCTTTGAGTGTTCGAGGAAGACAAAAATAACAAGGCAAAGATGAGAAGCAACATGGCCATTCTAAGTCCAAAAATAAGGGGAGATCAAAATCTCTTGGTAAATCTAAGGTGTTATGCTAGAATTGTGGCAAACCTAGACACTCTCAAAAAGATTGTAAAGAAGAGAATAAAAAGAAGAAGAAGAAGCAAGATTCTGCTTTTGAGTCTAAAAAGGAAGATGGAGATTCCTTTATTGCAGCCTTGGCCACTCGTACAGGTGATAATGTATGGTTGATAGATTCAGGTGCATCATTCCACATGACTCATAATAGAAGCTGGTTTAGTAAGTATGAAAACTATGATGGTGGTAAGGTGTATTTGGGTGATGATTCTTTCCTTGATATTGTTGGTCATGGTAGTATTCATGTGAAATTTTATGATGGTAGAGTTAGATGATTTGATGGTGTCTTGCATATCCCGAGACTAGAAAGAAATTTATTATCAGTTAGCGAGCTAATAGATGCAAGTATGCATGTACAATTTTCTGAAGCAGGTGTGAAAATGGTGAGAGGTGTTATGGTGATAGCGAGAGGAAGAAGATGGGTGCATTGCACTAGCTTGATGCATGTACAGTTGAATGCAATAGCTCTTCTGATAAGATTAAGCCAAAATCTACTTTGCTAAACAAAAAGATGGTTTCCTCTTATGTGGATGGTCATGGCTTCTGGGTACCCAGGGGAGCTCTGTCTACCGAATCAAATTTTTCTGTAGAGAAGACCATGTTATGGCACCAAAGGCTTGGCCACATTGGAGAGAAGGGTTTAAAAGCCCTGAAAAATAAGAACCTTGTTGAGGGGTTGAATGATTTCAATCTAGAGTTTGATTTTTGTGAACATTGTATTTATGGCAAATAGAACCATGTTCAATTTTACTTGTCTTCTCATAAGTCTTCATGTATCTTGGATCTAATTCACTCTAATGTATTTGGTTCTGTTGATGTTCCTTCTATTGGCAAATCAATTTATTATGTTAGTTTTATTGATGATTTCAGTAGGAAAATGTGGGTATATTTTTTAAAGAGTAAATCTAAAGTTTTTAGTCATTTTAAGGAGTTCAAGGCCATGGTAGAAAATCAGATTGGAAAGAAAATTAAATGTTTGAGGACTGACAATGCTGGTGAGTACTATTCTATAGATTTTGACAGATTTTGTAAAGATTGCAAGATTAAAAGACAAAGACAACTCTATATTCTCCGCAACAGAATGGAGTTGTAGAAAGAATGAACAAAATGTTGATGGAGAAGGCTAGGAGCATGTTAAGTGGAGTTGATCTAGAACAAAAATTTTGGGCTGAAGTTGTTGCCACTACTTGTTATTTGATAAATATATCTCCTACATCAGTGCTTGTTGATAAAACGCCAATGGAGGCATGGTTGGGGAAAAATCCTTCACTTAGACATCTTAGAGTTTTTGGTTGTAAGGCATATGCACATGTGCTTAAGGAGAAGAGAATAAAATTGGATTCTAAGGTTGTCAAACGTATCTTCATCGGCTACAACTATGTTGTGAAAGGATACAAGCTTTGGGACCATGTTGCACAAAAGGTAATTTATTCCAGAAGTGTTATTTTTAGAGAGATAAAATATTCTCCTGTTACTTTTCAACCAGAAGAGCATAAAGAAATTGAACAGAAAAAGGATGTGGTTCAAATTCCTTCTACGCCTGAGGAAGTTGAACCGAGACCCCAAAATAGACAAGAAGTTGAGGAGAGCTCATCAAGCTCTAAATCATCAGAAGAGGAGGAAGAAGTAGAAGAACCTCCACCTCAACTTGTTCAAAGGTCTACAAGGAAAAGGAAACCACCTCAAAGGTATGGGTATTCACCTGATGATTGGAAGTGTATATTTTCTTTGAGTACTAACATTGATGAACCAAGATCTGTGCAAGAGGATTTAGGTAAGAATGATGCAGAGTCTTAGAAAATAGCCATGGATGAAGAAATAGCAGCTCTTAAAAGGAATGATACATGGGACCTTGTACCATTACCTAAGGGTCGGAAGTTGGATGTAAATGGGTGTTTAAGAAAAAGATTGGTTTAGATGGAAATGCTGAAAAGTATAAGGCACGATTGGTTGCGAAGGGATACTCTTAGGTTGAGGGTATTGATGTCGGTGAGATTTTTTCTCCTATTGCTAAAATGGCATTCATTCATTTTTTGTTATCTATTGCAACAGATTATGATTTAGAAGTGGAACAAATGGATGTGAAAACTACATTTCTTCATGGTGATCTGGAGGAAGAAATTTATATGATACAGCCCAAGCACTATGTGGTAAAAGGTAAAAGCAAGTTGGTTTGTAAGTTAAAGAAATATGTGTATGGCCTTAAACAAAGTCCTAGGATGTGGTACCAGAAGTTTGATACATATGTATTGAGTTTGGGATTTGTGTGGTCTAAATCTGATCACTGTGTATATTTTAAATTTGATGGTGATTGTTTCTTGGTAATTGCTTTATATGTTGATGACATGTTTATTGGGAAAGGCAAAGGTTTGATTGCAGAATTGAAATCTCAACTCTCTGTGAAATTTGAAATGAAATATCTTGGTGTAGCAAAACACATACTTGGGATGGAGATCATAAGAGATTGTGCGAATAGAAAGCTATGGCTTAGCCAGAGTAAGTATGTTTGTTCTATTTTGCAAAGGTTCAACATGCAGGATTGTAAACCACTTTGTGTTCTTGTTATATTGGGAACAAAGCTCTTTATTTCACAATGTCCTACATCCCCATCGAAGATGGAAGACATGAGCAAAGTGCCTTACTAGAGTGCAGTTGGAAGATTAATGTATGCTATGGTCTATACAAGACCAGACATTGCCCAAGCAGTGGGAGTTCTTTCTTGTTTTATGTCTAATCCTGGAAGAGTGCATTGGGATGTAGTTAGAAGGGTCTTCAGATATTTGCAGGGTACAATAGAGTATTCTATATGTTTTCATGGTATAGAAGATCAACATTCCCTAAGTATTCATGGTTTTGTGGATTCAGATTGAGCTGGTGATATCAATAGCAAAAGATCCACCAGTGCATATGTGTTTATTCTTAATGGTGGTGCAATTAGTTGGATGAGCAAGCAATAGGTTGTGGTCACTTTGCACACTACTAAGGCTAAGTATATGGCAGCTATTCATGCTTGTAAAGAAGCCATTTGGCTGAAACATTTGTGTTTAGATATTGGATTGAAACAAGGTGCAGTTATAGTTTATTGTGACAGTTAGAGTGCAATTTGCCTTGCGAGGAACCTGAATTTTGATGTTCAGTATCACTTCATGGGAGATATGGTCGAGGATGGAAGGGTAAAGTTGGAAAAGGTAGAGATAGTGGCGAACGTTGCAGATGCATTAGCTAAGTCCATGAGCACAATGAAATTCAAGTGGTGTTTCGAGTCTATGGGCCTTTTGGCCCCTAGCAATTAATCCATGATGGTGTTTTTCCCTTGGCCCTTGCAAGGTATTCGACAAGTGGGAGAATGTTGGGAAATGAGGTGTCTCAACCTTGCTCATATTTCCCATAATAGTTATTTTTATTTATTATTTTCCTACAACCATTACACATTGTTGGTGCTTTGAAAATTGGTTTATTAGGTGTCATAAGATGCCCACATAGTGGTATATTATGAAAGGCCTATTTTTAGGCATTTTAACGACAAAATTTATGACATCTGTAAGGGTAAAAAATGGGGGTTTTCATTTTGGACGTGAGAGCTTATTTTAGACTGGAATCTTGCTATAGAAGCCAAACACATGGTTTTGTAAACCACTGGTGGTTTCTTGTATTGTAGAGGTCTATAAATTGAATGTTTGAGGAGTAGTTTTAGATATTGAGTTTGCAGGGATTGTTATTCTGATGGAATGTTGTCAGAATTATTCCAGAGTTGTTAACCAATGATACTCTTGTAAAAGACTTGCTCTGCAAGTGTATGTAATCTTGTTGTTGGATTTGAAATACATTGAGCAAGCTTTGGAGTGGGGATTTTCTCCTAAAAGGGTTTTCCCCACGTATATCTGGTGTTTTGTGTTTCATTGTTTATTTCATGTTTTGAATGTGTTGTGCTTCTGGATTTTTTGTAACTGCTTGATCAAGTTTTTACATTTTGCATAATCTCTTCTCAAGATTGGTGTAGGAAATTGTGTCTACTACTCTAATTTCCTTACAATTGTTCACTACCTATCTCTCTCTCTCTCTCTCTTATTCACTCCATCTCTCCCGATCTTTATCTTTATCTCTCTATTTCTCTCCTAAAATTTTATTAGATGTTATATAGATGCAATTTTAACTGTTAATCTCTCTTCTCACAATATATATTTCCCTTTTATCTCTCTTCTCTCTCTCTCTCTACCTCTTGCTCTCTCCACCTCTCTGCATCTCTCTATATCTCTTTGTTTCTCTCTCTCTCTCTCTATGTGTGTGTGTGTCTCTCTATCTCACTTTTCCCTCTTTGTATATCCCTCTCTTTCTCAAGACCTCTTTGTTCTTTATGTCCCCCTCTATTTTTTTCTCGCTCTTCCCCCTCTTATCTCTCCCTCTTTCTATCCCTACCTTTCCCTCTCTCTATTGCAATCATAACATTAGCCTATTGACAATGGATCATGATTATCTTCCTCATGTAGAGGGTTTTTTTAGTTGTATTTGGATCCCTATAAGAGGGTGCATAGTTGATTTGGAGCTATCACATCTTCATTTAGACCTTTGTGGTACAAACAACGTCATTTGCTAAATGGCCTACCAATAGACCTCATGTACTACAAAAATTATGCAAAAAATAGACCAATTTTTTTGCTAATTGACCATCCAAACCTCTTCGATATACCCATTGGACACCAAGGTGTGATTGCTAGTTATTTCTTTAATACCAGTTGCATACCCTTAGACTCGATGATGTAAACATATAGGGGTCTACGGGAATGGTGCACGTATCAACATTCCAACCCTGAATTTTCATCATATTCATTCTACTAATTTAGTTATTCTTACATTTCAAAATAGAATTTAATAAACAAAATTAAATAAACTTGTTGAATTTTACCCAAGTATCAATGTTGAATGTTTCATTCAGCAAGGCATTTTTCATATCCATCTACTCTACAACTAATGTATGTTGTGTAGCTACATCTCAAGCACTCTCACCATCATACATGTAAATAGCGTCGCAAGAATGACAATGGTGGACTGGAACTTTGGGCCTAGAAGTCTCACCCACATTAGGCTCTACTAGAGGCCTTACGCATTGTAGAATGTTTTGAGTGAGCAAGCTAATCAAGTCAATTGTGTCCACCTCAATATTGTCCTTCACAATGGAAGGAACAATGACATGCTCCACCATGAGTTTGTCCAAGGCTCTTGGTGCCAGCTGTGGATTACATTGTGCACTTGCTCTATCATGTGTGGAGCTCCCACCTCTACCCTAAGAATCTAGATAGTCAAAATAATTTGGTATCTTATTGAGGACAAACTCACAATAGAGTTTCAAAAAAAAAAGTACGAGACCTCATAGTTATTGCATGGAACTATCTACCACTACTCCCAAAACTTATTTTTAATTAATTCATGACAACACCAATGGATGGGGAACCTCCTGCATGCAAGTGAAAAGGTTCATTTGTTCTTGGGGATGTGGAAATAGCACACAAGTCGGCTTTGCTATTTTTTCTTTCCTCACTTGTGCATAGGAAAGTCCACTAATATAAAATCATTTTAATTTCTCCCTCTTATTGTGGAGATTGATTTCCTGGAAATTAAAACAAAGTTTAATTTAAAAACTTATTTCAATCTACAATTAATTCAAATTTGAAACAAAACAATAGAAATACATACCTCTTTGACATCTTGGTGGCATCCTCACGAAGAATCACAATTTAAGAGTGCAAAAAATGATCTCCTTGTAGCGAGCACATGTTGTAAAGGTAAAAATGCCAAGCACAAGTTGCGAGTTGCAAATTTTAAGGGTTTAAACACAATTTTTTTAATCTAGCTTTTCTATTTGGTGAGCACCAAATTTGGAGCTCACCAAATATTCAAGCCATTTGGCGAGCACAAAAAGAACTTTTTCAGATTTTTTTTAAAATATGGCACCTTTTTTGTGTCAAAACTTGGTGCACTTACCCTTATATGAATTTTGAATTGTATATGAAACTTTGATTCACTTTCCCTCCTACTATCATCCTTGCATTTTGTGAACAGGTTTGTGAGATTATAATCATCATCAAATCCATCAAATATACTTCTTGCAATACAAATCCACTCCTCTTTTATCATTTGTTTGGGACCAACACTAGATTCAATAACTGAAAAATTTGATGAATAGTTGGCCTTCACATTACTCTTGCATTGCACACCAAAAATTTCAACCTGAATATGATAGTTTAGGTTGCCATCTCAAGAGCATGAAGAGTCAGCCTCACCATATTTGTTGCTATCAAGCTCAATAATTTCATTACATGATTTTCTGTTTGCACCTTGACCATCTTCCCATCCAACAAATTATTTTGTTTGACCATTACTATTGCCTTTGGAAGTCATTTACGAGTAATCTAGATTAGAATTTGATTCATGTTCATTTATTACATCAATTATGTGATGCAAATTTTGAATTTGTGTCACGACCCCTATTTTATGGTTCATATTTTACAATGTTTGATTATATTAATTAGAAAGAAATAAAGGTGCAATGAAATAAGTAGTAATTAATTATAATTTAATTATAGATTTTATTTCAAATATATGGTAATGTTCTATTATTTAGAATAACTATTTTATTTATTTAAGAGTAAATATTTAATTTGCAATTAAATAATATTTCCCTATTGCTTATTAAGGATATATATTCTTTTGAAATTTAGAAATGGAATTTTATATCTATTTACTATTCAGATAAGTATTTTGTTTGCAATTAAAATGGAATTAATTATTGAAATTTGAAAAGGTGGATAAGAAGCAATGGAATAGGTTGTTAAACGGATAAAATAATTGCCTCTAAAGAGGGATGCATTCACAGTAATTTAAGGGGGTCAAAATTACAAGTGAGGGGAGGTTATTGTGTATGGGGCCAAGGGAACCATCTGCAAAGGCCTCACTAAAGCAACAATGCAAACCATTACCTTAAAGAAGGAAAGGGAAAAGAAGGCCAAATTTGGTAACATGAATTGAGGATGTTTCCTCTACTCATGCGAGAATGATGAAGGGAAATGAGGTAGGATTGGACAATGAAATAGCGACAATGCAAAGTGTGGAACGGTTTCAATTACTCAATGGCAGCCACAATTGTAGCTCCACCAACTTGCAACCTCAAAGAAGAAAACTTATGGTATGGTGGCCTCAAGCAATTCCTTGCAGCGGCGACTGAAACTGCATCAACATCATCATGGCACGCAATTCATTGAACCAATGCTTCATGGAAAGGAGAGAAACTGGTTTGAGAAGGATTTTGGGAAGAATACATGAATTGATTAGGAACTTTTTAAAGGTATGCTCTGATACCAAATGTAAGGGTTCAAGAATTAACTCACTAATTATAAACTTCAATTCCTAAAATAATTTAATAGAACCAGATAATTATATAGTAATGAGAATTAAGAGGAATATTTATAAAATTCACATCACTTATAAGAATGGAATAGCATGCTCATTAGTGTATCAAGGTATATCAAATAAGATAAATGATTTGTTAGTATAAATAAGCATCGTCTTCACTATTTGTTAGTATAAATAAGACTAGTGGAGTCATGGCGAATGGGGACTGGAGTTACTTTATGCTATGGATGAAATGCAACACTCTTTTAGTATGTGGAAATTACAATTCATTAATGAAATTATCTTGAAATATATATATATATATATATATATATATATATATATATATATATATATATATATATATATATATATATATATATATATCTTGAAGCTATTTCACTTCAAATCTACATATATTTGGTTTATTCTATGAGATATTTTATGGATACATAACTTGCATTTAGAGAAATTAAACTAATATTTGCATTGAAGAACTATTGTGAAGAGATGGGAATGAGGGCCTAGGTCACATGAATGTCTAGGTGGATCCATTAATTTTTTCCAAGTGATTGCAAGCATACATGGATGATTTATGAACACACCAAGAACCCTAGTAAGAAAGGGTACATATGAATGTTTCTTTTGTTAATATTTATAAATATTTGGTCAAGGAATAATCTTGTTAAAAACTATTTTGGATGAAAGATGTATGATTATCGTTAAGATGAATTTTCTATATGATATTGACTTGTGTGAATGAAGCAAAACTTGTGTAAGTTTAAGGAAGGTCAAGGGAGTTAACATGAAGTACCTAGTAACTCAAGCTCAACACATCACATGGATAGCACCATTGTCAGGGAAGAGGTAGTCTAGCCTAGTAAAAATTGAATAGTAGTAATGGAATCACACACACTAACTTATACATTATTTTAGTAATGATTATTTGAGGAACCTGTGTGCTTTTGAGAGGGAATGTGGGTGTTTGATTTATCTTAAGTGTTGCAAAATGAACAGATAAATTGCAAATGCTAACCAAGTTTAGTTTCAATTATGAAGTTTTAGATTTAGTATGATGCTCAATTGAATAAGATATAGAAGAGTGAATGAAATAAGTGAATTAGATGCATTCTTTTATTAGATAAGGTAAATGAAGTGATGAAGCCATGATTTGCTAACGAGGTGTGCAAGTGTATGGATGCTAGCCATAGACAAATTTTGTGATAGGAATGGATAGGTGGTTGAAGAAAAATTATATCTTGTCAGGTGGGCTATTTCTGACAAAACAAAGTAAGGAGGTATGAATTTTTTTTTTTAGCTTTCATTAAGTTAATCATTGGGACGATGATCCTTTAAGGGGGGAAGGATGTCACAACCCCTATTTTATGATTCATATTTTACAATGTTTGATTACATTAATTAGCAAGAAATAAAGGTGCAATGAAATAAGTAGTAATTAATTATAATTTAATTATAGATTTTATTCCAAATATATGGTAATGTTCTATTATTTAGAATCACTATTTTATTTATTTAAGAGTAAATATTTAATTTGCAATTAAATAATATTTCCCTATTGCTTATTAAGGATAAATATTCTTTTCAAATTTAGAAAGGGAATTTTATATCTATTTACTATTCAACAAAGTATTTTGTTTGCAATTAAAATGGAATTATTGAAATTTGAAAAGGTGGATAAGAAGCAATGGAATAGCTTGTTAAATGGATAAAATAATTGCCTCTAAAGAGGGATGTGTTCGCAGTAATTTAAGGGGGTCGGAATTACAAGCGAGGGGAGGTTATTGTGTCTGGGGTCAAGGGAACTGTCTGCAAAGGCCTCACCAAAGCAACAATGCAAATCATTACCTTAAAGAAGGAAAGGGAAAAGAAGGCCAAATTTGGTAACATGAATTGAGGGTGTTTCCTCTACTCATGCGAGAATGATGAAGGGAAATGAGGTAGGATTGGACAATGAAATAGCGACATTGCATAGTGTGGAACGGTTTCCGTTACTCAATGGCGGCCACAATTGCAACTCCACCAACTTGCAACCTCAAAGAGGAAAACTTATGGTAAGGTGACCTCAAGCAATGCCTTGCAGCGGCGACTGAAACTGCATCAACATCATCATGGAACACAATTCATTGAACCAATGCTTCAGGGAAAGGAGAGAAACCGGTTTGAGAAGGATTTTGGGAAGAATACATGAATTGATTAGGAACTTTTTAAAGATACGCTCTGATATCAAATGTAAGGGTTCGAGAATTAATTCACTTACTAATTATAAACCTCAAATCCTAAAATAATTTAATAGAACCAAATAATTGTATAGTAATGAGAATTAAGAGGAATATTTATATAATTCACATCACTTATAAGAATGGAATAACATGCTCATCAATGTATCCAGGTATATCAAATAAGATAAATGATTTGTTAGTATAAATAAGCATCGTCTTCACTCAATATGAGATACTTGCAAGTTATTTATATTGAGTGAAGACGATGCTTATTTATACTAACAAATCATTTATCTTATTTGATATACATTGATGAGCATGTTATTCCATTCTTATAAGTGATGTGAATTATATAAATATTTCTCTTATTTCTCATTATTAGATAATTATCTGGTTCTATTAAATTATTTTAGGAATTGAGGTTTATAATTAGTAAGTGAGTTAATTCTCGAACCCTTACAATTTGGTTTATTTTTATGACACCCTTGGTTCAAACTTTTATTCTTCTCTACAATTGAAAGTGGGATGTAGAGATTTATAATCAAATCCAACAAACATTCATTGTGTTCTATTGCTCAAATTTATGGGAGCATTTGTATTATTCTACTTCATGTGGACCATTTGACCTAACATGTTTATCATTGTATCAAGCTTTTTTTCAAACTTATTTGAAAGAACTATCCCCAAAGGAGTTGTTCTCTCTCTATTTGCTATATTCATGTGTTTTGTCACTTATATGGAATATTTTTTTTCATCATAAGGTTAACTTCTCTTTCACTTATTGGAAAGATCCATTTTTGATACCATTTGTGATGCCTTGTTTAAAATTTTTCATATATATCAAACCCCAAGCACACAATTATGATAATTTCTACTCAATTTATAAATAAATAGATAATATTTATTGCTTCCATATGAAATCGATTTATTTAAAAAAAATCAGTTAATGTGTTTGATTATTTATATATACTATACTCAGAATTCTACTTAATGAATTCAAGCTTGTCTTTAGCAATGGCTAATAAGTGAACTTTCAATTTGCACTGAATAACAATTGATTGGAATATCTTTGAAAAGACTCCAAAATTGTACACTAGTTATTGATAGCAATTCTAACTAACACATGAAACTTCCATGCAATCTATTAGTCAAATTGCCTCAGATCTGAATCAGTAGTTTTCGTCCTCTAATTCAATAATGAAATTTAGAGGGATTCCATCCTTTAATTCCAAACATTAAAGGGTTTCCTCCTTAATTCAAATTGAACTGCAGTTCCATGCTGAAAAGAAGTAATAATTAGATAATAAAAGGTGTTTCCCATTCATATTGTTTTTCCTTCTCCTTGCTTGATCTTCCTTATATATCTTTTTCTTTTAATGGACATAGCTTTTCACATGCCCCTTGATATTTATTAAAAGTAAACTTTAATTTTAATCTTAGTTTATTATTAATTTACCCTTCTTAAAATTAAAAGAAATTGCAGGGACTTTTAAGAGGGAGCACTACAATATCCTCCCAAGAAATTCATGCATATTTCAAAGCAATCAAAGTGCCTAGTAGCTTCATTTGTTATTCACATCCATAATGACAGAGAATCATCCCTTGTATCTTCACAAACTTTCAATCACAAAGTAACATCAAACACAATCATAGACAATCTCTAATAACAATGGCATCTCCATTCTTCATTGTTTCAGATCCATAATTTTAGAAAGACCTATCCTATGTGTCCATAATAGTCGAGCTCTAACAAAAGCAATGAAAGCTCCATCATAGTTGATCTCGAAAAACAAGTTCTCTGTTTTCATATCTACAATGCTAAGAAGAACCATCCTATATATCTTCACAAACTTTCAATTAAAATGTGAAATAAAGGATGTGTGCACTTCCACAGAAAGAGAAATTCCTGAAATTCTTCATTGCATCAGATCCACAATTTTAGAAAGAACTATCCTATGTAGTCATCATAGTTGATCTCTAATGACGGTGCACCTTCATTGAAGATAGTAATGAAAACAATGAAAGCTCCATCATAGTCAAGTTTGGGAAACAGGGTGTTGTTTTCATCATCAAAGACCAACACCAAGAGATGCCATTGCAAGAGATGGCAACACCAGATTATACATACATTTAATGTGTAGCTTAAAAAGGAAATTCATAAGAATTACATGTTCTTATACTCTTATACTTTTTGTGTGGTTTCTTCTGTTTATCTACATATATTATCTATAAGAAGTTAAATACAATCTATGAGAAATTAAATTACACAGGGAGCTCATATCGGATTATCTATACATTTCATCTGTAGATTAAACAGGAAATTCACTAAAATTATATTGAGCAAATAATTGGAGAAGATACTAGTTCTTGTACTTTTGTGTAGTTTCTATATGTTTATTTATATATATTATTTATAAGAAATAATATACAACCTATGAGAAATTAAATTATACAGGAAGCTCATAACCACAGTGCAATCCTTGCAAATATAATGAGAAGTTGAGTACCTTAACTAAACAATAAGAATACATTAATAAGATAAACAATGGCATATAAAATATATACATTTTTTAGACTGCTAAGATAATAATAAAATACCTTAACTGAACACAACCATTATTTTTACTTTTGTTGAAGACTAGTGCCATCAGCATTACCATGAAGCCCTAAAACACAGAGTGTAGCAGCACGATAGGAATTTATTGAACAGTACGGTGAACCTGATTTGAAAAAAAAAATGAATGAATTAAATATTTGATCAAATAATACAAAAAACCTCTAGCAATGATGAGCCAACCCAAATATTTCATCTTGCCCCAGACCTTTACAGAAAGAAACGGTTAAGAGATAGGCACCTACAGTAGGATGACAGCAGCAAAATCCTATAAGCAGATTTGTCACAAACTTTCACTAACTGCAACAGAATGCATATGATTCAATTTGATAAAAGCATGGCAGGTTTGTCATGGTCATGAATTCCCTCCTACAGACTGCAACAGGAAACATCTGATCCATATGCATATGACTCAGGGAGATGGTATAACACCAGAGATAAAGAATTTCATCCTGATCAAACCATACAGATTGGATCCGTTGCTATGGCAAGAAGCAGCAGCCGGATGTTCTCTCATTTTTAATTCAGAAATTATTAAGAACCATTGAGATAACTGTTTTGAGCTAAATAAATAGTATCTAGGGTTTAAGGTTTATCCTCTGCTCAATCCTGGGGTAGACAAACGATATACTTATTCATCTAGGCACAACATTTTAGGAACGAAACCACATCTGGCAGAACAGCTTTAGAGGCCACAACATTATCAGCACATGAAGATCTTTGCAGTTTCCTGTTTTCTCTGAGAGCACCTCTTTCCTGTCATCACGAAACAAAAAAAACTCTTTCAAATATGCAAAAATAGATCAAATGCAGGGACTTACTGTTTGCACATCCAATAAACTATTTGGCAATAAAGAGATGAATTACCGAGGTTCTGAACCGAAAAGGTTGCCCTGGTGTGGTTGTTGACTTTCTGCCTTGGCTAGAAGAAGATGAAATCTGGGACAACTTACAAACCTGTTGACGAGATAGGGGACAAGATTGTACCTGTAAAAGCTAGTCAGTCGCTTTGTTGTTCACTGAACTAAGAATACCCCGCTCTACTATGCATCTAACGACATACCAGAACAAAAATTTGATATACTTCACTAAACAAAAATGATCAGCACATTAAAATCTTTAAATACCCCCTTGAAAACTATGGAGTGCGTAAGTGGACAGGGGCCAATATTAACCATTGTTCCTGTTGGATAGACCAAGCAGTACACAAGTAATGTGTTTGTGGGGAAGGGCAAAGGTCAATCCTCTATTGTTCGGTTATGATGGCACCTATTGATTCTATTTCAAATTTAGGTTACTCTACCAGATTAGAGTATTATGGTATATATTTGAATGATGCTACAGGACATAAAAAAGCATTACCTTCTGGCCTGCATTCCATCTATACGTATTTGTGGGATGCCTTCGTTCCACACCATCAATTCTTCTGAATTCAGAGAGGCAGCATATTATGTAAAGAAGACCTAAAGCTAAAAATAACACATAATAACATGAGAATTTGGAATGGGAGACTTACTTCTTTTTCGAACTACTTGGGCTGAATATCTTTTCATGAAATGACTTCTTATCTGTTTTCGTGAACCCTTTTTCCAGATGTTCTGAACTTTCCTTATATTTCTCAAGTTGTGGATCTCCTGAATATGCAGTATTTTCCTTTTCATGGGAATGAATGTGTCCAGAGGATAATTCAAGGAGAGGATCACTGAAATCTTTTACATTCTCGTCTTTCTCTAAATAATCACGTTCATGCTCGTGAAGAGTACTCAAGTTTATCAGCATATTTCCCGATGTATTACTTACCATATTTTCAGTATGGGCTGAAAAATCTTCCTCATTAAGTTTTGGTTGCTTGGATGTTCACAAATTGTCCTTCTTTACACCAGATTTTGAACAACTTTTTGCAGCATCTTTTTTATTGTTTCTCAATTGAAGCCCCCCTATTTCCGTTGGTCCTGACTTACTGCACTTATCAGGATCATCAATGATGTTATTTTTCATTACTTGTTGATCCTTGGAGCCACTTAGACTGGATCGTTCGTATGAGCAGTTAATCTTTTCATCTTGATTCTGTTTGCCTTTCTCCTCACTGCCTATATTGCGTTCATGTTTAAAGGCCATGTTGGACTGTTTGGCAGAATCTTTCTGACCTCCATACAACGCAAGTTTATTCACTTTAGAGCAATACTCTGAAGGATGTGTCAAGAAATCTTTCCTTAGGATTTTACCAAAGATGTAACCTGCTGAAAAAGTGTCCTTAGTTGCTGAGCCAGATTTCAGAGATGAACTTTGATTATCACTTGTAGAAGTTTTGTTGGATGTTAGTTTAGTGATCCGGGTAGGGCTTCTAACCCCTTTCTTCTCACTGCTTTGAGGGGTTTTTACTGGAGTAGTAGTATTATAAACTATTTGTTTTTTAGTCTTTTTCTTCTCGCTATGTGCATGATTAGGATTAACATTTTCTGCATCTGGAAGGTATTTCCCTGTTCTGGATGCATGCTTCTTTCTATCTTGTTGTGACCTTTTCACACATCGCCCCATTCAAGATGGGGACCCCCTTAATTTTGCTCCGTTCCGGTCTTTTGGCTTGGGTTTCTCTCTCTCTCTCTCTCTGTCTCTTTTCTGGTGTCCGTCTTTCGGGGGGTTGTGTCCGTCATTGAGCTTAAACGCGAAATATTGGCCAAATCTAAAATTAGGGTTTCATTGTTTCTGGCCAAATCAAGGTCAAGTAAAGTCAGAGGATTGAAAATTGAACTTAACATTGTTGTCAGCAGACATCCAGCAGGCTTCCAGCCAGTTTTCATCAAATTCCGAGGTACTTACTATTTTTAGTAAGTCTGCAATTCTGGGCAATTTGTCAGCATTTTTGAGATTCCGATCATCACACGGCATTCAGAGTATACCAGACTGCTTGCATGCCAAATTTGAGCAAAAACGGACAACTTACTATTTTAGCGCAACCGGCCTGTAGATTTCAAAATCCGTGATGCGTAGATTTTCTTGCATGTCCGATATTCCTTCCGGGTTTTTCGACCTTTATGACATATAACATGCAAGACGAGATGATCACTTTCGTGATTCACTCTTCCGAGGCTATTTTAGGGCTCGCGATGTCGAAGCTTTTCTTTGCATGTCAGTGATTCCTGATGGGTTTTTCGAGAGCTTCAAGCGATGGTGTGACATGCAAACGAGGATTCTCACTCAGTAAGGAACTTGCTATTTTTAGCAGGTATGTCCCCAGCCGCCACCCAACAGTTCAGATTCACGAGCTGATCGCAATGCCACAGAAACGAAGACAAACCGAGATCTTTTGATACGCATGCAGTGCAAGTTAGGGTTTCCAGCTTCGGAGCCTAAAAATAGACATCAAAAGTCAAAATCTTCAAAATCCGATGTAAACCATCGCGATCAGCGTTCTTCAGGCTATCTGCTGGTGAAATTTCAGGTCAAACGGAGCACTTACTATTTATAGTAAGTCAAATTGGAAACTGGCTAAAAATAGTAAATCAAGCGCATGCGTCAGTGCCAGCCGACAGGTCACGTGGTGAGGAGCGCCTCATCAAAATTTCAACTCGATCGGAGCTTGGGAGCTATCAGAAACAAGAGCTTACTATTTATAGTAAGCCACCTTCAGAAACAGGCTAAAAATAGCAGGGTGATCAAAAGTGGCAGTGCCAACAAGTTGATAAAGTCAGGAGGATGCTACGTTCAAAATTTCAAGTTGATCCGAGCTTCAAAGGCGCAAATTCAGAGAACTTACTATAAATAGCAGGGCACGATGCTGGCGAGGATGATAAAAATTCGTCTAAGTCTGGAGTCTCGTCCAGCAGGCATAGGAAAATGCGCCCATCTCAGCTAGAGGCATGAAAAATTTTCAAGGCATGTGAGTTCATCCTTCACACAGGGCAAAATGCGCCCAAGACACCAGAAGTCAAAGAAAGTCAACGAAATTTCATCCTGCTCAGGGGTCCAAATGCGCCCAAGATGAAAGAGGGAAAGTTGAAAATTTTTCTAAGGCATGGAAATCCGCCTCACCCTCCAAAATGCGCCCATCCTCCACCATGGGCAAAATGCGCCCAAAACACAAAGGAGTCAAAGTGGTCAAAGATTGTTCATCCTTCTCCAAGGCTAAAATGCGCCCAAACTGGGCCATGTAAGGACAAAACATGGAAGCTGAAAGGTCACCCAAGGACGTTGGAGATTGTTCATCCTTCACACACATCAAAATGCGCCCAAAGTAGGAGAGGGTCAACGAAGTCAAAGTTTCTATCCTTCATCACATGCAAAATGCGCCCAACTTGCAAACTCGTCCTCCTTAGGGGGTAAAATGCGCCCAAATCATGCATGTCAAGACGAAATAAAGAAGGTGAAGGGTCACAAGGCGTGGTGGCAAGTTTCATCCTCCTCCTACAAGGAAATGCGCCCATGTTTCAATGTAAAAGGTAATTAAAGGTGGTAATTAAGGTGAAAAGTTTACCAAAACGTGGTGAGAAGTGGTAAAAGGTGGACGTTATCCTCCTTTACACTAAGAAGGCGCCCAAGGTGGTGGGCCTTAGTGAAAGCTTTGCTAGGCGTGTGAAGGGAGTTATAAGGCGTTGGAATATGTTAGAATATATTTCATGGCGTTGAAAATAAAGTGCTAAGTGAAGTATGCGCCAATGTTTGAAGGGAGTTATAAGGTGATTTTAAAAAATCTTGAGGACATTGAAATTAAAATGAAGTGTGTTAGGCGCCTCAGGGGAAGAAAGTAAAATATTTTCTAAGTGTTGAAAATTTGCCTAGGCGTTGGGCTTTTGAATAAATATTTTCCAAGTGTGAAATGATATGGATGAAGTGAAGATAAAATGTACAAGGCGTGCCGGGAATGAATGAAGTTGATAAAAAATTCCTCTCCACTGGCAATCAACAAAATTTTCTAAGGCAAAGTTTTCAAAAGTGCAAGAGGATTTTAAAATATTTTCTAAGGAAAATTATTTTTTTCCTTGAAAATATGCCTAGAACTAAGATGATAAAATTTTCCGAGGCAAGCAACTTTTCTCAGTGATGGAGTCAAAGATGATGATAACGCAAGGTGATTCAATTTTTCAAGAAGTCAGAGCAACACAAAGTGATCACGGGCGAAGAACGAGTTTAAAATGATGGAAATAATATATTTTTCTAAGGTTCAAAATTCGAAAAATTAAATGAACCCGTTCGTTGGGTACCCATGAATTCGAGACATTCTGACGAAAATTTTCTTCTGGGTACTGGACGTTTGCGATGATGAATGGATTTCCAAATCTTTCAAGCTTCGCCGACACTTTTTCAGTGAAGAATTTAATCAGTGCTCGAATTGTGGATTTTCCTAAGGGGGAATTTTAAATTTTCTAAGGCAAATTTGAATAAAATGAGTTTTCAGAGTGAATTTTCTTCGAACGATGAATCTAAAGGGAATTGCCTAGATGATTTTGATTAAACTCTTCGAAGATGAATTTTCCAGAGCAGATGATGAAGTTAAAAATTCGAATTCAAGTGACAGAGCTCCGGCTGGTGAGTTAAAAGAAGATGAATTAAATCAAATTTTCAAAAGCAAAATCCAGAACGCCAGTCAAAGTCAAGTTTCTAGAAGAATAATATTCCCGACGACTGGAGACAAGTGTCAGAAACACCAGAGAGGGAAAATTCGAATTCTTGAAGTGGAGTAGTGGAGTTTAATGGCACTGGCTAAAATTAACGTCTTCTAGAATTTGAATTTTAGCTATAAAATGAGCAAGTTTTTCACTCACTTTCACAGCTGAGAAAGGCGAATTTGCTAAGTCTAAGTGAGTTGCTGAAGTTTGAAAGAGTTCGAATTTTGCTGAGGAATTGAGTTTGTGCTGAGAGAAGGCGCCTTGAGTTTGCTGAGAGTTGAAGAAGACGTCTTGAAGCTTGAAAAAGGTACGCCATTGTCAAAATACAGAGGTGTTTGCTGCAATTGAAGTTGCTTGAAAGAGGTACGCCATTGCTGAAAGCTTGAGAAGTACGGACTTGCGAAGTGGTTGAAGTTGAAATTGCTGATTGCTGATTGTGAAGTAAAGTTGTCAAAATTCACTTAGAAATCTGCTCTAAGTGTCGGAATTCAAATTTATTCAAGGAAGAAGCTGAGGTTTGCAAACATGAAAATTATTGCAGCTTCTAGAATCCGACTGCAGCCCCTACAATGTCTTATTTTATTTAATTTAATTGCTGATGAATGATTGTTATGTTGCAGATGGCTGAAGCAAGGACAACCGGAAAGGACAATGGTGCCTCAAGACAGGCTACGATCAAGAGGCTCAGCAAAACATTCATGCCAGAGTCGAAGTTTATTTCAAAGCTGGGCAAGTTGACAGACACCAATTTGGGCTCCGTCAACTTGGAGGCCTTCAAGAACAGGTTGTTTGGAATTGGAAGTCATCGGGCTTCGGTCACTTCGCACAACATCGTCCGAAGTGGACTATATGCAGCTGCTGGTTTTCCGCCAGCTATTCAGTGCGCAGAGCTTATAATGGAGTGCGCTAACTGCTACGAGAAAGAACACTGGTCGATCACGTCACCAGATGGCCAAGTGCTTGCCAACCTCACTCCGGCAGCCATTGGTGAAGCTTTCGGGATCCCAGTGCATAGAAACATGATTTACAAGTCCAGGGAGCGAGTGGAGCGGATGTATGCTTCAGCTTTCGAGAGATGCATGGATACAATTAACACTCACTGGATGAGCACTCCAAAGCCATCTCGTGCGAAGTTGCCGAAGCAGATCATAGCAGAGGACCTGAAACAGGAGTACTGTGATCTCATCATGATGCTGAGCAGGGTAGGTGGTTGCCCTCAGTCTTATATTTTTGAGCCGTGGATGTTTATTACATCAACCTGGTGTTGGAAGGCAAGGATTATGTCAATTGGGCTGAGATGATCAGCGATAACATACATGAGCAACTCCTGAGCCTAAGGAGGACTAAAACGTTCTACATGAGCTCCTATCTTGTTTACATGTTGGCACGAATGACGAGGTACAGAGGGATTTCTTACAAGGAACCCGTCGGTTGTGGCTCTCATCAATTCAAGATCCATGAGGCGTGTACACAGTTGCACCTGTCGAGCACAACCCACTACAAACGTGTGAACGATTCATTCACCATGTACATCACGAGGCTACTTCAGGAGAGATTACATCACAGAATTTCTAGAGATGCCCAGGAGCTGATTGAGAGGTATGGGTGCTGGTTTATACAATTTCTGGGATTTTCATACATTAGGCTGCAAGGATTTTCGTCATACCCATATAGGCTGCCTAAGTACCCAACCGATAAGATAATAATGCTAGAGATATCTAGACAGTTGCTAGCCTTTGACAAAATCCAGAAGAAAAAGAAGAAAGGGGGGATAGAGTTTCCAATTGTGATGGGCAACTCGGATGAGGTGTGTCCTTCGATACAGGCAGCTAGAGAAGCTGAGAGTGAGCTTCAATTTTATCACTTCTCATATCATACTAGCCGATAGCACTATGACCCACACCATAACATCAATTGGGTCCTGTCAGAGGAATTTAAACATAAGGCCACCATAGAAGACTATTGGGCTGATGCAGTGGATGAGATTGAAGTGAGGAAGAGGATGTTCTCTAGGTTGCCGATTACTCTGATCAGGGAGTGTGAGGTAGTTCCGGTTCCGGACCAGGTCAATGAGGACATGGATGTTGTTCATCCAGACTATGCAGCTGTTCGGGATACTCCACTTCCGCCTATAGATTGGTCAGAGCCCGAGGTTGCTGATTTGGATACTCTTTCTATCCCGGTTATGACATTCACCAGGGCATGGGTTGATAGGCGAGTGAGCAGATTGAAAGGTAGGTCAATTGCCTTGACCTACAACTTGATGGGAGATCACAGGACACCCACCACAGGAAGGAAGAAACAGATTACACGGGGTCCAGAGTCCAGAAAGAAAGAGTTAGTTCAGCCAGAGCCTCCACGAGTCACAGTGGCAGTACCTTTGGAGACACGTTCTCCAAGCATACAGGAGGTGTCTTTGTTTGCTGATCAGAGAATTGCAATGAATCAGGTACCAGAGATACAGGATGATATTCAGCCTCCACGGAGGGAGTCAATTGGCCAGAGTGCCAATGTACCTGTTAGGGTTGATCAGCAGGATGATGAGGGGACTATTACTGACCCTCAATTTCAGCAGGAGATAGAGGAGGCCATGAATGATGGCGATGATGATGATATAGTGTCAGGAGACACTCAGCCACTCGAGGACAATGGTCCTCGCCAGAATGAGGAAGAAGTGGAACAGGTTAGAGAAGTCGAGGCGCAGGAGCAGCAGCCCTTTGATATACTATATGAGGTGCCCGATTGGCTTAAGGATAGAATGAGAAGAAGCCCCAGCGAGGAGCTTGATCCAGCAGTTGAGATGGAAGAGTTCTTGAACAGGATTAGTGCACCTCCACAAAAGAAGAAAGCAAGAAAATTTTCGAAGATATCCACTGAAGAGGTGGCTCTCGCACCCTTCATGTGGCCGTGCCACGAGTTGAGTGTGACCGAAATGAAGCAGTACCTGAGAATTATGTGGTCACGACTCTGGATTTGGGACGCCCCACCGGTGCGCAGATTGTAGAGGAGTGTGATAACTCCTACCTCGCCCTCAAAGATAGATTGTTCAAGAAAGAAGGAAAATATAAGAAGTTGAAACGAGAACACAAGGCGTTAGTTGGATATGTTCAGCAGTTGTCTCGTTCTCGAGGGCAGGATGTACCAGTGATAGAGCCTCCGGCGGATATTCCTAGAGAGTCGATCAACGGCTTAGTAGAGTTGGGGAGGATGGCACAGGAGACAGATAAATGGGTCACAGGAGTTTGTGCCGAGACAGAGAAATTTATGGAGGACCTTGCTTCTGCCTTGCAGCAGGCCTCTAGTATTTTGGCATGGATAGATGCAGTGGATCATGCTCGGGGCTTATTGCTTCCATCTACCGAGTAAGGTGATCCAGCGTCTTGAGGTGCTGAGGCATGTGCCATTGCAGTTGCTGATTGATGGAGGTGTCATTCAAGCGAATGACCGATATGATTTCTCTCGGTGGTATTCTTCGGCTATCACAGGGCATGGCTTCTTCGATG
>VDFB02145765.1:0-10855 GCA_007258455.2 Sequoia sempervirens | reverse complement strand
ATACAATAGTTTTATTTCAAGTTATTTTAATTCATTGAAAATCATACAAGGGATTTGTACCTCTTCAATTCAGAGGTTGATTCCTTTCTCAGAGAGAGCAATTATCCAAAGCTATTGGGGAAAAAGGCACATTTTTAGGCAAAGAATCAACATTATCTCAAGGTGCCCACCAAGCAACCAACAATAGGCCTGCCAATGAAACTCAAGACATAGTCCATACAAGCCCACTAATCATCATCTAGGATCAATGACTTGCCCTTTTGGGCCCTCTTTGAATTTGATTACTTCCAAATATTCCATTGGTGGCTAATACTATGGCATCCAACGCCTCTTGCAACTTCACAAATCGTCTCCATACAATTGTGTGTGATGCGAGTTAGGTCTCTACAACCTAATGTTATGTAAAAAATAAGTTAAACTAGCAAAGGAAGTATCTTTGTGCTATAATATGTGGGAGATAATGCATATGCAAGGAGATGCAATGGTGTGTTCATCTTGTTCTAATAGTGATAAATGATTTTCGAAAAAATATTTCTTTGGGGCCATTCTCCCTTTGTGCTATTATGACCTTTATTTTTTCTATCATGCAGTCAATGCCATCATAGGTTTCCCCTAAACATGGTCAACATGTATCAACAAACCTAATCATACTCATGATAAGCTCGATAAAACTCAAGACATAGTCCACACAAGCCAACCAATCATCATTTAGGATCAATGACTAGACCTTTTGGGCCCTCTTTGAATTTGATTGCTTCCAAATACTCCTTTGGTGCCTAATAACCATGGCACTCAATGCCTGTTGCACCTTCACAAATCATCTCAAAACAATTGTGTGTGATACGAATTGGGTCTCAGCAACCTAATGTTGTGTAAAAAATAAATTAGTAACACATTAAAATGTAAATAAATATGGCCTAAATTAAATTTAAAAATTAAAATAAATTAAATTTACCTTCAACAATTTCAAATTCAAGAAAGTCCTGAAGATGCCTTGTGACATATGATGGCTTGTCACAAACATTGGGATCCCCCACCCTCAATTTATATGGCTTTCACCCACTCAATTTGAGTGCCAATTGCTTGCATCACCAAGTTAAAGAGCTGTATGGTACATGGTATCAAAAATGTGCATGTAACTTTCCTCAACCAAAACACGTACTTCCCTGCAATTTTTCGCATTGTCCATAATGACTTGGACAACATTATCAAAACGTATCGTCTCTATGGACTCAATGAGGATTTTAGAAATGAATTCTACATCCATGAATTGCTCTTCACAATCAACCACCTTCAAAAACATTGCCCTTTTGGGAGACACTGCAATAACATTTATTAAAGATTGGTTTTTGCAATCTTTCCATCCATCAAAAATAATGAACACTCTTGTTTCAATCCAAGAATCCTTAATTGGTTTGACTGATTTCTCTACAAAAAAATAATGCCACTAAGATAGTGCACACCTTTTCATACCCAAGACTTGTGTAAGCAGAAGGTGCATTACTAATTGTCGTCACCATTTCTTGCCAATATGCTGATCTCACCAAGTTGAAAGGAAGACCATTGGCGTAAATGCAACATGTATTGTTTTCATTTGCAATGTCTCTTGTTTCATTTTGAAATGCCTTAACCAATGGCCCTCTTTGCAGGAAGAAGGAGAAGGATCTTCTTCTTGGATAGAGGGCATCTCCAAGAAAGGATTTTGGTAGGCCATTATTGAAGGAGAACCTATAGGTGGTTTCAATGATGTTTTATTTGCTAAAGAATGAGATTTTAATTTTGCTCTCTCACTCATAGCATCAACTTCTTCCATTTTCTAATGAATGCCATGATTTTTTCTTTTGGCAACACCTTATTTTTCCCTTCACATATTATAATTTCACGCCCACTTACAGCACTAAAGTAAGTTTTCACTCAACTATATGAGCTCTTAAATTGGACCCCACACTAATTACAATTCCAAATTAAAGCCCCACCTCCTAGAAGTTGTTCAAGCATCGTAAAGAGGAGATGCTTGATCACAGTTAAATTGTTTATTTGCCTCAAGGCCCACTGAACTTGAATTAGTGCCCATTACAAATAGATTGCAATTTGCTATTATAAGCAATTATAAAATTAAAAATAAAAAATAAAAAACAAAAATACAACCCTACAGTATGTATAAACTAATAAAATTTCAAAACAAACACCAAAAAACATTTTGAAAACTCTTGAAACCTTTTTTTTTACCAACCAAAAAAAAAATTTAGAACTAAATAAATTTATTAAAAACATGAAAAAACTGAGAATTTGTTAAACTACTTACCTTAGATGAATATATCTTCTTTGTGCAAGCTATATCTGTCCCTTAGGCACTTTGCAATCATTCTCCTTCGAAAAAGACAACTTCCAAAATGCGAAAAAATGACATAATAAGAATGAATTTGTGTGAAATAAGTTTGTGTTTGTCAAACAACAAACATAATGGGCGCAATTTAGGTTTTAGGCACTTTTTAGGGTTTTTTTTAAGGTTTCAATGTTTAAAAAGTGCTTTTCCTTTTCATTTTTGATGTTTTTAATTTTTTTCAAACCAGCTTTTTGATTGTGGAAGCATGCAAGAGCACCAAGGGTGTACCCACAGGCAACCCAAGGCAGCAGGGACATGCACTGGCCACTCCCAGGGCACTCCTATTGCTGAACCAAAACCCAGCCCAATTGGGTAGAGGACTGGGACCCCAAGTACAAGAACCCAGTAACATAGCTTAGGTCAGAATTGAAAGTGATCTGTTTGGAAGCTTAAGTTGAATCTGATTTAAACATTAGTTAATACAATAAAAGAAAGAAAGACTTAATTTTTGTTCTTTCACCTATACACCACTTCCTGGGTTGTTAATTTGGGTGTTTTGGTTGTTGTATCATTTGTATTCCTGTTATTGTTTTGGGCTGGGACCCCTTAATAGACTCCCAAATCTTTTATCTTGATAATTTTTCTTCCATTACTTTTTTTTAAAATATTTTCAATCAGATTATTTCCCACCCCTGCAAATGCAATTTTTCTTCACAGGAAAGCCAATGTTTAATTATTTTTATCTAGACCATAAGATCAAAATGAAATAACTCCTTTGCTACAAATAACTTCTACCATGGCCTATCTTGTGAATTTTTAATATTTTACATAAATTTATACATGAAACTCAAATAAGTTTGGTTTTACCAGGCCTTTTTGAGCTATGTTTTCAATCATGTTATTCCTTAATTCCTGCCCCTGCAAATACCTTTTTTTGCTAGTTTCAATCATGATGTGTGAACTGAAACATTGATGTAAACTAAACTCAGAGTTTTTTTTCTGAGAAGCATCTCACTCAAATCCATGGACCATGAAAACATCATATCTACTACAGAGTTCCATTGTTTGATTATCTTTATTTACAGTCCTTTATGTTAAAAACTAAAAATAAATTGTACATTTTAATGACCATTTAAGTAAGCAGGTTGAAGGAATCCTCAAACTGTCTCAACATGCAGGAATAGAAGAGCAAGCCCTGAGGCTCTAATCCATCTAAGAGCTCAAACTAAAGCAACACTCAATTAATCCAAATGGTCAATCAGCTTAAACTGTAATTGAATTTCATTATTAAAGACAGTTTAGTGTACAAATTGCTAGTGTAAAACACAATTCACCAAAGTTTTGAAGACTGACATATTGAGAGGCCATTAGAGTTTCTTATCACGAAATATAAGTTAAGGCAAAAAAGAATGGTCTTACAACCATTTACGTGCCTTTATATTGGAGGTATAGCCTAATCTAAAATACAAACACCAATTCTATATTTGTATTGGTTGTAAAATTAGACAAATAGTGTGACAGCGATAGATGATCATGAACCTCTGAAAAATGAAGCAGAATAATGATTGAATTTATCAAGGTGCAATAACTCCAAAACACCTTGATAGCTAATGATACCTCTACATTTGTGTGGCTTATTATCACATGGAAAAAATAGTCCAATCATGACAAGCAACAAGGTTTAGAAGAACTAACCTTTTTGCATCCATGTCTTGTCATTACATCAAATAGGTTCAATGTGCCAATGAGATTGTTGTTGTAATATTTTAATGGCTTTTCTACACTTTCACCAACAGCTTTAAAACCAGCAAAATGAATCACAGCATCAAATCTGCAGCATAATAAAAATTACTATTTGCAAGGTTCCTTGAAAGAGATCAAAAGATTATATACCAGGTGAAGATGAGAATAACAATATTCAACAACATTGAGGCAATTATAATGTTACACAAAACAGACTGCTAGTGCAACCAACTCCGGTTTACATCTGGTGCTAAATAATGTGTTGACTTTAGATGTATGGTTACAATTCATAAAATAAGAAAATTTTCATAGAAGAACTATAAGGAAAACCCAGCTGAAAAGCATGTGCAAATGATAATTTTACACCTTTTAATGCTAATGCCAAATAAAAATAGAACATGAAATTGCAGAATAAAAATTTATATGCATTTAAATTACCCACTAGAATGCAGGATCAGACGGATAACCAATCAATCTACTTACTTAGCCAAAGAGAAAACCTTCTCTACGTCCTCCTTTTTGCAAAGATCTCCCTGTATTCATGAGTAGTATCAAGCTTATTTGACCATTTGTATCATATTTTGCAAATGGCATACAAGAGCAGAATATAATATAAATCAAAAGGAATAAACTGCTTCTCCAAGGGGAAAAAAATTAAAACTCTTTATTCAAAGGCACTTCAATGAAGCAGACAACTTACAATTTGAAAAAATTTGGTCATTTCACACAGACAATTTAATAGGGCCTCTCGTAAAGCTAGATTGTGTGCTATCATAACATGTAACATTGTTGCAATGTGAGATACCACATAGAGTAGGAGAAATGCACCTTTGATCCTATTATCAGAACCGAAAAACACATTAGAAAATAACTAGTTTAGGTGATTGATTTTGTGTAAAGCTAAGGATATGCTAGAAAAAGTAAATATGTTACAAGATGATGAAATAAATGGAAGAGTATGTAAGAAATTATGCCTAGAGTCTGTATTGTGATCTAGCTGGAAGGCAGGGTACTTCTAGAATGACCTAAATTTGAATCCTTAGTGACATGCTACTTGATAAAGAGTGGATAGATCCTTGTGCACAAGACATACCAAGGCAAGCAGACCCAATGCAGACCTTGGACAGATGTGGGCTTTCATTAACCCTAGAAAAATAAGTCCCAACTTCCCAAATAGACCTCAAGCAAACTTAGAACAACCCAAGGTATATCTGTCTCCTTGGCATGTAAAGGAGTTGTCATGAAATGGGGCTACAAATAAATCAAATTATAGGCACATCACACACAAACTTAAAATTATGATGTAAACATCGTAATTTCTCTTAGTGTATGACAATAATACCCCTTAAAAGGGCTCTACACATGGCATAATGTGTGATTAAGTTATGGAGTACTCAACATGAAGCATCAATAACTGTCAAACAGTCTCTTAGGAGTTCCTTTGCTTTTCTATGTTCTGACAGTCAACCTGATTAAGAACTAGTGACCCAAACCCAACCATGCCTATATAGATAGAGAGTGGAACCTTATTTTGGAATCATCATTGTGGAATTCATATCAAAGCTTATTGCTTTTAGAAGTTTCCCCCTCAAAGTAGCTCAAATTTCTTATTTATATATTTTAACGTTACAAGCTTCACCAATTCAAAACTTGTTTCGTTATTGCTATTCTGAACCACTTCTCTAGTACTATGTGGATTGCTATTGAAAATGATGTTTTGTTGGATCTTTAATCATATGATAAATACATAAATCTTATTAAAGTGGTATAAAGGTGACAATTTGAGAAACATATCTGCAGTACAAAGGCAAAGAGCAAGGATAAGTGACTTTCGTAGCAGCAACATTTTTAAATAAATCTTTTTCAAATAGTTTTTCCTTCCAAAATCTATTTTGCACCTCCTACTCTTATTGATTGTTGGTCCTTCCATATTCTATCCCTCTTTACCACTTTTGGACCTCCCTCTATGGTCACCACTATTGAACTAGGCTTGCAGTAGTCAAATCTGATTATTTGGTATTCCAAGTACACGAGGACACTCCTAGTAAAATGTCTCCAGCTCAAACTTAAGGCTGCTGAAAAAAATATCATTAGATTTGTCTCTCTTAAGATGATCCCAACCATATAGAGATCTAAGGTAACCTCTTTCCCCCTCTCATTCAGTTTTTGGCTTGTCCTGACCCTAATCCTATCTCATGAGAGCTGTCTTGTCAAACTCCCAAATAAACCTTGACCCCAGCCTCCCTACCAAACACTCAATCCTATGGCAAACAAACAAAATCACAAAAGGAACTACATTAACAAAATGACAGCAAAAGGTATATAGCCAAACAAGATGTGCCAAAATCTCAAAGCATGGAAGGAGAAATAAAACAATCAAGGCTTCAAAAAACATTCAAGTGCAATTCAACAAGATTCAAAATAAGATGACTCTGAAAGGCTGCATGACACCTATAATAGATTATGGACAATAATACATATATGGAAAACGAGCTCGAGCCTGAAGCAACAAGTATTAAGACCAATATAACATCATAAATAATATGCTAATTAAAATACTCCAGCAAATGAAACTACAACAACTAACATCACAAGACCTTCATTCAACCAGTATTTCGAGTTCAAATTTCAAGAGTGGATGGAAATTCAATTTCAATTCCTAGATAGAATCTCCTAAAGCTTGATCTCTAGCAATAATTATGTCATGGACTTGCCAAATACAACAATACTTCTCACTCCACCAAATCCATAAGAGCATTCATGTAGCGTCAGATTCATTCTATCCATAGCCAAAACCATGCTATTGGTACAAGTGGGTGCATCACAAGAGACTAAAAGGAAAGCCTTGAGAGAAAAATTGGTTGAGGTGCCAACAGCCCAGTATGAAAGTAATTGAGCTGCAAACTACCTCAAGCAACTAGCCAAGCTCTATTAAACATAATCATTGATAGAACCACACTAGAAGTTGTCAATGAATGTTTGCAACCTATTAATGATCAGTTCATAAAACTCTGGATTAAGGGCTTAAGCGAAGTGATCCAACAAGAAACAAAGATATGCAATTTAAAAGGCATAGAGATTTCAATACAAATAGAAAACTAAAATGAGATGAATATATGTTAAGTTATCAAATCTTCCAAGATATTCATCAAAAGCTTTTAGAAGACAAAGGGCACATCAAGTATCACTACTTCATATTGTCGATTAAGTTATATCAGATTAATGAATGGGTTAAGAATTTACCTCCTGCAATAGTATTAAGATGAGTTCATAATTTTTTTTCATATTGATGTGAATTATAGAGTATTGAGATAGTGATAATGAAGTAAGGTAATTGGTTCCTCAAACCATGGTGGGAAATCTTGAGGAGTAAATTGGTATTTGAGTATGTAGTATAGTTAGCCCTACCTCCAAATGTATTTTTAGTATATCCATTTGTAATATCAAAGGAGGTTCCAAAAAACAAAAGCACACACGACTTTATTTGGAGGATACATGCACTGAATGGTGTGAGGATTTCTTCCAATTGAATGAGGTCTTTATTTCGTATTTGTTTAATATTATTCTCTGCCTATAGTTTATAACTCTCCTCCTCTTTATAATGAGTAACAACCGAAATAATATGCAAGAGACAAAGAACATCTCCCAACTTCACTTTGGTGAGTCTCCTCTTTTTAAGATAAAGTTTCTGATGAGAAGAATGAACTTGTGGAATAAGTTATGGAGACGAAGATAATTAAATCGATTAATAAGCAAATAAAAAACACTTTTTTCGCTTTATTATTTCCCACTAGACAAATTTCTTCCAACCCCACAATTAGATTACATATTTGTAGAAGATGACATTCCAAGTCACAAGTTGAGGAATCTTACTAATATACTCGTTAAACCTTACTTGGACCCATATGACACCATTAGGAACCTTTGGTAACATACAATCAAGGAACTCATCAATTTTATCAAAGAAGATTGTTCTCAAAACCCCTCTTTATTTTTTTTGTACATGATCATCTTCACACAAACATTGAAAAAGCTAGAGAAAAAGAAACATAAAAATTTTCCCATTTGATCTTTAAAAATTTGGGGAAATTTTTTCCCTAAGGACAAAAGTTTGCTATGTGCCTAAACTTAAAAACTTGATATATGATGTAAATGAGTTGTTTGTTATACTATTTGTACTTTTTCATGATGTTAAGTAAATAAAGTTGGACGGCCTAGTATATGTTATGTGGGGACATGATCCCTTACTAGTTGGCTTCTGTGAGAATCTATTCAATGTATATGATCCGTACAGTTTTGAAATGGATGGTGTGGGAAGAAACTCATGTTTCTATAAATGTTATTTACCCCCTCTCTGTGTAATCAAACTGTTTCTATTAGCTGTATAATTTTGCTTGTTTATCATATCTCTTGGAGCCAATTAATTTCTCTCGACTACAGCTTGCAGATGTAGTGTTCTTTGTTTCTTGTGTGCTATCTTTTGTATAGTTGTGCCTCTTCAAAATGCAAGTATGCTACACCACTGAATACAAGATTTTATAAAACCCAGCTTTTATTTGAAGTGTGACTCGTGGAGATGCCAAAGTTTTCTGGAAATGAAAATATTGAAAGAAATGGTGGTTCAAATTTAAAATTAAGAGATTAATAATGTTTTTCTTCTTTTGAGGATTTGAAGAGATTCCATCAGTCTTGTCTTTAAGGGTTAAGGATTGGTTTGATAGAAAAAAATTGAGAATGGTTGGTTCAATTTTTCTTGGAAAGAAGTGGAATTTGTTTTCTTATCCAAATGCATGACAAACTTCTTGAGCTAAGAAAAGAAAAAGTAGAAGATAAAAAGGAAGCAAAACTAGGGAGAAAACACTAACCCTTGGGTAAAGAAAAGCAAGAAAGAAGCCCGATTGTTATGTTTTTCAATAAAAGAAGCCATGTGGCAATTTCACAAATGCATTCATTAGGGTCTCCATAAAAACTAGCAGTAGGTAATAATATCATCGGCATTGACTTCTATATGGTTGCAGGTTCAATCAAAGAATAGCAAGGAAACACATGCATATAGGGAGAAGACTCAATTTGTATATCTGCCACATGATGTATGATCCAATTCAATTGAACAACTCAAGACATCTCAAGAAATGTAAATCAGAAACTCATGGAGAATCGACTGCCTACCAGCTTAATAGCCCTTCATACTAGAAATGGTGTGCAACATTAGTGTTGAGAAATTGTCCCCCTTTGCAGAAAGTGGATTTGTATCATAGAACAGATTGTATCTAAGATGACAGGAAGCTCAAATGTTACTATAAGACATCGTTCTCCAGTTGCAGGAGGTAAATAGCTAATGGAAAATTCCAGAGGCCCAGGAATCCTGCATTCCTTGTATATCAAAAGAATTTCATGTACAAGGAATGGTTATGTGCTCAATTCCCATCAATTCAATGAGGTCAACAATATTTTTAACCATTGTTCTTCGTTAACTTGTCTATTCCTTGATATAATGCTGAATTTCAGGGTCCATGATCATTTCAGCATTATAATGAAACCAGAAAATGAAGAACGATCAATATCAAATTCCTTGACTCCAAGAATTCTTTCCACAATATCAAAATGTTTCTAAATTCAGGAAATAAGCAGCATTAATTTCCAAATAGTATGTCAAGACCCAAGAGGCCAAAAAAGCATCAGGAAGGTCCCCTACACATGAATTATAAAAGTCTTAGTGATGTCTCTTTGAAAAAAATGGGGGCTTAAGTTAAAGAGTATGAAAACTTTTTCAATAAATATTTGATCCTAGAATGTATTTTGTTCCTACAGGTGTGTTATTACAAAAAGACCCTGGGTTGAATCTCTCTAGAAACCACTGGGCTTAGTTACGTAGGGAATAGAACCACCAATTGTGCTCCAGAGGCTGAAGGTCCAATAAAACCCTCAATTTACCAATTGAAAACAAAATAATAAATTTTGTTCCTAAAAGAATAATTCATGACCTTTACTGCAAGATACCAGCAGTAAGCTAAGAGATGACTCAAATAGGCATACCATAATTGAAACATATCAGCAAATTAAAAAAAAAAAAATCATTGGTCATGTGACATGGTGTACTAGGGGGTAAATTTGTTTCAACCGGTCAATATGTGGTGTATAAATGGGTTAGATTTGTTTCAAGCAGCAGAACAGAATTCAATTTATATGGTCTGTTGCAATAAGACATGAAACAAGGCGCCAACCTAAACCTTGGGCAGATCCAAGCACAACAGGCACCCCTTATGCATGGCAGATTAGCTTCAGTGCAAAAAGCTTCCTGAAAATATTTGGTCCAGCTCATGCACAGTGACCTATTTCAGAAGGCAGGATCCCCAACAAAAATGATAAATAACTAAACCATAGATTCACACAAGTCAATAACATAGAAATCATCTATTTTAATTTCAAACAACTGTAAATTGTAACTAATCCGAAAAACTAGGCCTAAACAATATCATTTGACAGTTACTTCAAGTAGCCTGAATCTCTTTTCAAGTACCCTTCATATCCCGAATCTCTTTCCAAGAGAAATAATTTTTCCTTTCCCATATAATCTGAAAATTTTATTTACTAAATTTAATACTACTTTTGCATATGCAGATACCTGAGTCAGTATTTCGGGGCCTACGTGGATTGGCCAGTTTCAATTCACCATTAAGCTCGATCACGAGGTCAGATCCCGAGTCCATAAACAGAACAACATACAAGATGAATGGAAAACAATCCCCTTGTTTAAAATGGGATATATTTTCCAAAAATTGATCT